>KK113608.1:41493-65783 GCA_000611955.2 Stegodyphus mimosarum | reverse complement strand
TTACATCTGAAGAATGCCGCTTTAAATTTTCTGTATTATACTACGACAGAACAGCTGTGATAGTTAATGATTATGCTGAAAGTTAGTTAAAAGTAAAATCTGTGTTAAACGCTATACTATCCTTAGCTGTTGTCATCGTTTAGACCAGAAAGTTATGCAAATTTAATTTTTTGCGCCAAAAGTAGGAAGTTAATCTTAACCGAAAGGCTATTTGAGTTTCTCCAAATCGTTAAAGTTAGTTAATCGCTGTACCATGGTAAGTATTTTACGTATTTACAGATAATGTAGTAGGACAGGTGCACTGCTTGCCATCCAAAATGCAACACGAAGAAGGACAAGAGAATCAAAGCCAAATTTGTTATAGTGTTGATTGATTTGAAATACAAAACTTCTTTGAAATGAAGAAGACAAGGAAATCAATAGTGAGTGTTACCTGCATGTTTGTCAGTAACCGCTGCTACGCGCGACGGGATTAAGTGAAAGATGCTATGGATGCGTTGTTGGGGAATGTACAACTTATCACATGAGACAATATAGAGTACAACGAAGCAATAAGACGCGCACTAGCTGGCAAGAGCAAGTAGCAAATTGATTGCGAATTTCCAGCAAAGGACTACGTATAAGATTTAAGGTTTGTATTGAACAAGACCTTTAGGGCAACGCAGATGACATGATGTAGATAAGTTTTTCCAGTGGCGCAGTTTAGATTCCAGGAAGGGGGCGTAGCCAAATTAAAGTTAGTAATTTGGAGATTCATATTTTTTTCTATACATATCGCTACTGTGGAAGAAAACCGGCATAACTCAAAAATTCCCATTTTCTGTAATGTCACAATCAAAACAAAAATGTGATGTATTTTTATGTGGAAGGAATCTTCAGTTAAACTTTGGTTAAATCATCTTGGGGGGGGGTCTCTAAACTAGTGGTTTTCAAGCAGTGCACCTTTTTTTTTTTTAAACCAAAGTAGCTATATATATATATATAAGGCGGGTTTTATATACACGCATATTTCCTCTTTTGTTTAGGCTAGAGATCAGGGTTGTCGATTGCAAGTCTTAACCTCCAAATAAATTTTCTTCAGAGTGTAACGTAAAGAATTTTGTATGTATCACTTTCGAATATCGTTTTATGTATGAGTGCTAAAATTAATGTTTTATAATACAGAAATGTTTTATAATACTTAATGTTTTATGTGTTCAGAAATACTTAAATAAATAAAAGCATATCTTAAAATCTATAAAAGTGTTCTTTATTTCGAGTAGTAATGAAACGATTCGAAATAGCGATGATAAGCAGATTGTAGAAAAATTAAAGATGCGTGTCTATCTAATCGCTTCTTCAAAGAGACAATAGTAATGTAGGATTTGGTATATCAGTTTTTTCTGTTTTTCCTCCCCGGGCCCATCAGCGGTGGAGCGGTAAAATCGCTGAAGACTGGTAGTTTGGTCTGAGGTTCGAATTCCGGCCAACTATATGGGTGTTTCGTGGTTTCCCCGTATGTAACGTGTATACGAGCTAGTTTTCCTAATAAAAGTTCTTCATAAAAGCGTCCCTCCTCTTAGGCAGGTAGCCTTCGAGTTCTTTGCAGTATAATCAAGCCAAAACCGTCCTTTTCCCTTTCCCCAGTATTGTTTGCCATCTTTGCCTTCTTGTTAGTGGATTGCGTACTCACTTTGCTCTAATATCCTTTAGTGCCTCTAACTTTGGGTGTGGAAATAATACACAGTCCAGTCACATTAATGTGACCATCTGTCAAAAGCCAGAATAACCACCTTTCGCAGAGCGGACTGCTGCGAGACGTGCAGGAAGAGAGTCACATAGGTCCCTGAAGGTGTTCTCTGGGCTGTTGAGCCATGCCGACTCTAATGCCGTGGCCAGCTGCGCTAGATTACGCGGTTGAGGATCCATGGCGCGAACAACTCGATCGAGATGGTCCCACAGATGCTCGATTGGGTTTAAGTCAGGTGAGTTTGCTGGCCAGGGGAGGACGGTAAACTCATCCTGGTGCTCTTCGAACCACGCACGTACACTGGCAGCTGTATGGCACCTCGCATTGTCCTGCTGGAAGATGCCATCATCCTGAGGAAAAACAATGCGCATGTAGGGGTGAACATGGTCCGCAAGGACAGATGCGTACTTGTATTGATCCATTGTGCCTTCCACAATGATCAGTGAACCTAGAGAATGCCAGGAAAACATTCCCCAGACCATAATGCTCCCGCCTCCAGCTTGGACCGTTCCGGCAATGGTTGCAGGGTGGTTCCTTTCAGAGGTTTCACGCCTTATACGCCAACGTCCATCTGTCCGATGGAGCATAAAACGCGATTCATCCGAAAACGCAACCTGTCGCCACTCAGTGGACGTCCAGCTGCTGTACTGGCGTGCAAATTCTAGCCTTCGCCGTCGATGAACAGCAGTCAGCATAGGTGCACGAACCAGGCGTCTGCTTCGGAGGCCCAGACGCAGCAATGTTCGCTGAATAGTACTTTGGGAGACACTTTTGGTAGCCCCTTGGTTCATTTTGGTGGTCAGTTGCTCAACGGTAGCCCGTCTATCTGCCCGAACGCATCTCCGCAACCGTCGTTCGCCTCTGTCATCTATGGCCCGTGGTGCACCACATTTGCCACGTCGCTGATTTTGGACAGTCCCATTTTGCCATGCACGGTACACTTTTACCACGGCGGCACGCGAACAGTTCACAAACTCAGCCGTTTCGGAAATGCTTCCACCCTTGGCCCGAAAGCCAATGATCATGCCCTTTTGGAAGTCGGATAAATCGCTTCGTTTCTGCATTACGCCAACGATTGAAATGTTTTCCGAAGCCCTCACACACCCTTTATATACGCTCAACTGCACTGTGCTGCCACCTGCCTTCTGTGATTGGTTATTTAACTCTGACATGGAAAGTACGGGGTGGTCAGATTAATGTGACTGGACTGTGTATCATAATAGTTGATGAAATTTGTATCTGAATCTTTTTATTGTACTTCCGCTCCTCTTTCCCCACTGCCTTCAGATATGCTTCTTAAGGTATATCTTGCAAAGATTCCTATTACATTTATCTCCCAACATCGTCGCCCACATTGCTAAGGAACCAGAAAGGACTAATTAAAAACTGATTGGTTAAAAAAATAGTTCTTTTCACTGAACATGATGTCAGAAATTTACGTTACTCAAATGAACAACATATATGTAAATTTACGCTTTTATTTATTAAATTTGTAATTACAGGGATCATACTCACTTAAATAATTTTAGAAGCTATTTCCTGAATCATATTCATTTTTAAAATTTCATAATTCATGAAAAGCTTCATAAAATCTTACACTGGGAAGAATGTAAGGAAATAAATATTCCAAGACCCCTCCCCGAAGGGGGGGAATCAGTGTCCTCGCCATTGGAAAAAAAAATCACTTGCTTGCGTCCAAAAAATGTAGGATAATACATTTTTATGCGCATTTTATGAGCGGAAGATTTTAATCAATGAGCATTTTCGAGATACTTATCGACTGAACGAGTGCCTGCGAAAAAAATTGTTTGCGTTGACAATCGACGTTATTGAGATCCCGGGTTGAAAAATTAAAGTTGCGGCGAAAGTGAACAACATGTTTATCCCTTGGGCGAATCAGAAAGCCATTTTTCAGCAATTATTATACAAGAGACCAGTTTTTAAAGTCAGGAAGTTTTGCGTTCTGAGTTTAGATCATTATTGATTTCTCTTATAACTTTTTCCCTCTGCACACTTTATAAAAAGGATTCATTTCCCTTTTAAAATTCAGACTTCTAAAAATAATAATTATCTAAAGATTAGTCATATCCACATTTCAAATTCTTAAATATATAATTATTATTCCCTTTTAATGTTTGGAATTTCAGAAATAAAAATTAAGTAATTAAACTACACATTAATTTAAATATATTTCTATTATGGATTTCTGTTACAGTTTTGATTTCATAAATTTTTTCTATTGGTAGAAGTTGTTAACGCCACTGCTGTAACTAATTATTATTTTAATTAATGTAATCATGTAATAAAAGTTATTTGAGGGTTATGCTTGGTACTCGGGCAATTCTTGACCTTGCTCGCATGGCAGTGACACCTTATTCGCAAGTTGAAAGGTCTGTCATCTCGGGCGACAGAATTAGTCTGTCGGTTGCTTGACAGTTCAGCTTTGACAGTTTGGGAGTTGACATTTTCATAAAATCAATAACTATGCTAATGTGATAGCAGAAAAGCGTTTATTTCTAAAATATGCCATCACAAAACATAACGCCTTTTTCACGAATATATAATCAATCAACTGCTGTTAATAAACGTTGTCAGAATCCAATAACTAATAAATGTTCTGTTGTAAATTTTGTTAGAAAATACTTTTCCTAACAAAATTTACTTTTTCTTCTTTGCAGGGACCGTTGACAAAGATCTTGCTCTAGACGAAATACAGTTTAGTTTTGCCGATAATTTACATTTGTAACTTACACATCATATAACGAATATTGAAAGAAAACAAATATTTAGCTATTATTTCGTGAATATTACAGCACACTGCATGTTTCTTATTTGTGGCTGTAAAAGCAAACTGCGTTCTCTACGTGCTTGTCCTGGGATGAAGCCGAAACATAATTAACTAAACTGTTCGGCAGACATGCCAACAACAAGTTAAGTAGCTGTCAGTACTGAGGGACACGCATTACGGAGGGACGGGGACGCCCTAACTTTACCTTTGTGGTTCGGATTCAGCAATGTATGAATGTGTGCACTTCTGTATGTAAGTATGTGCACATATGTGTATATGTATATACATAGTACACATGCGCATACATGCATATCTGAATTTCATATATACATTTCTGAAAAAATAATATGATAAACAATAATGATAATAATAATAAATTAATTAAGAAATTTCAAATGTTGAACAATTAGAATTCTAAAATTAAGTGTCAGAATGTTCATACACTTCGCCAACTGGATGACAGGATCATCACTCCTGGCTGTCTACATGGAGTAAAGTTTAGAAAGTTGTCATACAAACATTCCCGAAGATGTTTTTACTTCTGTTCTTGTGCATAACACCGTGCTAGGTCTCCTTCTTCTTTCCTGGAAAGTCTTTGAGCATTGCTCAGGAAATTTCTAGGATTCTCCAGGATTAATTCCTGTTGTTTCTTGCCGCCATAAATCTGGAACGCTCAGGTCTCTCTCACCGCAAATTATCTATCCAAGCTTTCTTTGAATTGCCGTTAGACCATTGTTTAGCTGCTTGATTCGACCCATTAGGAGTTTACCATAAACTTCGCTAACAATTAAAATTTGTATTTCTTGACTCTCAGGCCCACAGAGTATTTTTCCTTTGGAATGCAAGGAATTTTCCCACACATCTTTTCTTGGTCAAGCAATTCGGCTATGAGAATTGATTTGGGGTTATTACCCGGTTAATTTGATAGTATATTTACTGTGAGGTTGAGCTTCTGTTTGAACACCTCCAGATAACGCATGAAGAATAGTTGCTGTAGAGAGAGACTAAGTTCCTCCCCATGGTTCTTTAAAATAAAACGTCTTTGGGACCCACTATCTAATAATGGCTTGACCCTTTTATTTCTTATTTCCCTTAATTAATATTTCTAATGTTATGAGGGCTACTTATTGTAAACACTGTTAATTTGCGAATCCCCGTTTTGGACATTTGCTCGAGATTTGATTTTATTACTGGTTTCTTTCGTTTTGTATGTTTCAGGACAGAATAGTTTTATGTGAGGTTTTGAGCATGCATGACAACATATAAAAACTACACATTTTGGCATGGTAGCAGAAGCGTAACCATTTCAGGCAACAGTTCTTGTGCCTAACTTTTTTTATTTTTTTCTTCAGGGAAGAACGAACTGGCGATTACGCATTGTTTACTTTTACGCATCGTACTACAGAACAAACGCGACATTTCTTTAGCAGCGAACAAACCAGCCGCAATAGGGTACTTATTATCCCTTTTCTGAATTTCTCTTTTATCTTTACTTTCAAAGCCTGACCAGGCTAACTGTAATCTTTCTTCATCCGCAACCTCGCTCATCAAAAAGTTCATTAACAATGCTAAATTCGACTTCGTAGAGCTCACAGGATCTCCTTTCCTCCAACATTGTTTCTTAGTCTAGCATTTTATCATCAAGTAAGCATGATCCTATCGTAGGGTGCAGCCAGGTTGAATTACTTCCTACATCAAGCCCGAATTCTACAAATCTCAAATGTGCTTTTACATGAGTAAACAAGTCTCAATGATACTAGCTTTAACATCTAACTTGTCTTTACATCTAGCTTGAACATTCGGTGTAATTAATTTTAAAAATTTCCTGCCATAACACTTCGATAAGAATATCTTTGTTCTCATAACGCTCTTGAAAAGCTCTCAAAGCTTACAAATAATTTTCTGAAGTTAGATTTTAATAAATTTTAAGAAACTTTTTGATAAATGTCTAGCTTCAGTTCCAGGTTTTACAGCTCGTAGCAAGTATTGGAACTTGTCACAATCACCTAACTCTTTATATTCATGCACCTTCTTAAACTGCGCCCAAAATGGCAAATAATTGATTAACTGAGAATCAAAGGCTTTATATTCAATTTCGGTGATTTAGATCGTTTGAATTTACAGTCACAACCGAAAGGTGTGAAGAATTGTGGGAGACTTCTGTTTACATGCTGCGTAAGATATAGTGAATCGGCATGAAGAAATACTATGATTAGGTCTCAGGTAATTAAAACAAAGTTTTCCTTTTTTCATTCTAACGTTCATCATTGCTCATTTTAAAACATGTTTCGCATTTATGCAAAAGCTGTGGTCATTGGTAAAATACACAAGAATCCTGTACCAATTTCGTACTTGTTTTAAGAGCAAAATTTTGTTAATGGATTTTACTGATCGATCTTGATTATTATAATTTCTCTTTACACTTTGAAGGTCTCTAGTTTATTTTTTGAAAGAGGGAAGAAAATCTTTTAAAGGCGGAACTTTCTTATCCTCTAACGTTAATTCCTATGCCATTTTAAATGAATCATATAGCTTTTCTTCTATTTTATATATCAGACGAATATCCGTCCTCTCGTGTGGATTAGTGGGAGACCCCTAGATTCCCCCCCCCCGGGTGCTTTTCCTCAAAATTGGGGGTGGAAAGACCAACCTCTCTTCGGAGTAGGCTCTGGCAATCATTCTTCCATGTGATCATGGACACGACAACAACAACAACAACAACAGACGAATATACATTAACTGATTGCATTTCTAGACCAAAAGTTTTAAAATTCCAAATCGATCATAAATTAAGGGAAAATCACAATAATAGCGATAACTCCCTCAAAAATAAGCCAAACCGTGTAAAATTTGAATATGTTGCCAAGTAAGAGTAGCTGAGTAAAACTGCAATATGTAAATTAGTGGCG
Source organism: Stegodyphus mimosarum (assembly GCA_000611955.2). Taxonomy (NCBI): domain Eukaryota; kingdom Metazoa; phylum Arthropoda; class Arachnida; order Araneae; family Eresidae; genus Stegodyphus; species Stegodyphus mimosarum. The sequence goes on along the minus strand of KK113608.1, from coordinate 58,357 downwards.
CTCCACTCGGAATTCATCATCTGCGAGGAACATAAAAGTCCAAGCCCACGTATTTCATTGATAGCGACATCAGAAATCTGAGATATCCAATTCGTAATAATAGGCATCATTTGCGCCCAGTACTACGATTTAGAGCCATTGGGAGACTAGAGGCGGGAAAAAGTCAAACAGAAGTGACCAGATTGCTAAATGTGAGTCCTGTGGTTCATAGACTTTGGAGGCAATTTCAAACCACAGATTCGACATCTAGGAGGTTAAGCCAAGGACAGCCAACTCCTACGACGAGCGCCGATGACCGATATTTGACATTATGCGGACGCAGGAATAGAACCGCTGCTCCGACACTTCTTAGATCATCCCTTGCTGTAGCCACCGGAAGTTTGGTTCAACTGTGCGTAGAAGGCTTCACGAAGGTGTTCTGTATGCGAGGAGACCAGCCATTTGCTTGCCGCTCACGTCACGCCATAAAAGGGACCGTTTGCAGTGGGCACGAGAAGATGTCCACTGGACGCCTGATCGATGAAGGGCTGTTCTCTTTAGGGATGAGTCCAGGTTTAGTCTAGATAGCGATAATAGGCGTCATTTGATATGGAGAGAACCCGGAACCTATTATCATCCGTCAAACATCCGTGAAAGAGATTGTGTCTGTGTTTGGGGTGGTATCTCTTTGAGTGAACGCACGGACCTCCTTATCTTTCCAAGGGGAACCGTGAATGCTCAGGTTTATAGAGACGACATCCTTGATGCTTATGTGCGCCCATATGCCGGCGCAATAGGTGATGCTTTCCTGTCACAGGACGAAAACGCAAGATCACACAGGGCTCTCATCGTAGATGATTATCTTCAATAGGAAACAGTTATGCGCATGGAGTGGCCAGCTTGATCCGCGGACTTGAATCCCATCGACTACGTTTGGGATGCTTTAGGGAGACGTCCATTTGCTCTCAATCCGGCCCCTCAGACCCTTGCCGCGCTTGCAACTGCTTTGGAAGAGCAATGGCTCTCGCTTCCTATGAAACTGATAGACCGCATAATTGAAAGCATCACACATCGCTGTATTGCTGTATTGCTTCTAGAGGCGGTCATATTCTATATTGAAGGTACTTATTTTATAGCAAACTGACACCTTCGATTTGTTCATTTTATACATGTGCTAATTTCTATACTAGCATTACCAATGCGTGGTAATTTTTTTTATGTTATTTGATACCTTACTATGTGTTGTATATTGTGGGGAAGATTAATAAAATTCTACACGTAACTTTTTCAGTAATCGTGATTTTTGTTATTTTTCCTTTATGATAACCAGTGCATATGTCGTCATTCGGATAGAATGTTGATGTTGGTTTTACATAAGATGTTGATTGGATCGTCAGATATTGTTTTACAAATTTTAGATTAAATAATTTTCTACATTGAGGAAAACCTAATTCTTTTTGCTTATCGTAACTGTTGAGTAAATTGTCCTAAGGGTTTTAAACTCGGATTCTTCATCAAAATCATCAAGAATAGAATATCCATAATAATATTCTTCAAGGTTGTCATGACATTTTTGTAGATTTGTTTTAACTATAAGAATTTTCTCTAAATTTTTTTGTGTTTAAACATCAACAGTTTCAGCGAATCATTCAATGTGCGTGATTTTATTTCGATATATTAACGGAATTGATGGTTTCGTTTTTGACATCTGAATTTTACTCAAGAGAATAAAATTAGTTACGTACAGATGTTGTGCAAACTTCAAATATATATTTTAAAAATGTATAATAAAAAGCAGAACTTGCGAATAAATTTTATGTGAAAACAATTTTATTACAATTGAAACTTGCTTAAATATTTACTTCGATTACTGTGTAAACCAAGTAACTTTAATAAAATACTGGAATGGACTTTCGCCGGTGCCTCCAGTGTATGGTGATAAGTTAGTAAGCTTACTATAATTACCTGGAAACACTTTTGACACGATAGATAAGGACACAATAAATAAGATTTAGTTTTTTATACGTAGTAGTAGAAATTTTACATGCTTACTTTTTTACTGAATGCTGAATTCTTCTGTCCTTTGTTTAATATCTGTTGCTCCCAAAAATAAAATACATACGCAATAATAAACATCTGGCGTGAGGACAACGCCACCCATAAGTAATGATAAAATAAGACAAAATATTTTGAAACTTAAGACCTTGTATTCTAAATGATTAGCTCTTGTGGCACCGATTATTTTGTTCACTTTCAGAATCTAACTACACTTGTTATCATAAATAAAGGAAAAATCAAAAATCACGATTTCTGAAAAAGTTACATGTAGAATTTTATGAACCTTACCCACAATATACAACACACAGTAAGGTATCAAATAACATAAAAAGAAATCACCAGACAATTATGGTAGTGTAGAAATTAGCACATGTATAAAATGAACAAATCGAAGGTGTCAGTTTGCTATAGGAAAAGTACTTTCAATATGGAATATGATCGCCTCTACAAGCAATACAGCACATGCAGCAATGTGTGATGCTTTCAATTATGCGGTCTATCAGTTCTATAGGAAGCGAGAGCCATTGCTCTTGCAAAGCAGTTGCAAGCGCGGCAAGGGTCTGAGGGGCCGGATTGAGAGCAGGCAGACGTCTCCCTGAAGCATCCCAAACGTAGTCGATGGGATTCAAGTCCGCGAGTCGAGCTGGCCACTCCATGCGTATAATTGTTTCCTGTTGAAGATAATTATCTACGATGCCAGCCCTGTGTGGTCTTGCGTTGTCGTCCTGTAACAGGAAAGCATCACCTATTGCGCCAGCATATGGATAAGCATCAAGGATGTCATCTCTATAAACCTGAGCATTCACGGTTCCCCTTGGAAAGACAAGGAGGTCTGTGCGTTCACCCAAAGAGATGCCACCCCAAATACAGACACTATCTCTTTCACGGATGTTTGACGGATGATAACGGGTTCCGAGTTCTCTCCATATCAAAAAACGCCTACTATCGCTATCTAGACTAAACCTGGACTCATCCGTAAAGAGGACAGCACTCCATTGATCAGGCGTCCAGTGGATATGTTCTCGTGCCCACTGCAAACGGTCCCTTCTATGGCGTGACATGAGTGGCACGTAAATGGCTGGTCGTCTCGCATACAGAACACCTTCGTGAAGCCTTCTACGCACAGTTGAACCAAACTTCCGGTGGCTGCAGCAAGGGATGATCTAAGAAGAGTCGGAGCAGCGGTTCTATTCCTGCTTCCGCATAATGTCAAATATCGGTCATCGGCGCTCGTGGTAGGAGTTGGCTATCCTTGGCTTAACTTCCTAGATGTTGAATCAGTGGTTTGAAATTGCCTCCGAAGTCTATGAACCACAGAAGGACTAACATTTAGCCATATGGTCACTTCTGTTTGACTTTTTTCTGCCTCTAATCTTCCAGTGGCTCACCATCGTAGTTCTGCAGGCCTAGAGGTCATTGTTATGAATGGGCTATCTCAGATTTCAGTTGTCACTATCACAGTGAAATACACTGCTCCACATTGAAAATGCAACACCAAGAAGGAGTGGTCAGAAATTTATGGAAATTTTAGAGTAGACGCACGTCACTGAGTTATGCGGCTGATGTGAAATGCGCAGCTCTCCGACGCACGAGAAGTAAGATATGGGGGAAGGAGCGTGCAGAATGGGCAATATTCGTGTCGTTATTTCTGCCAGACGAATTATCGAAGAAAGTTGGTTTTTGTCTCGGAGGATACGTGTAATAGCAGAATGCCAGGCCGCCGTCAACGAAGGCACTTCCAGCAAATGGACGATTTTACGAGGGGTATGGTGATCGGACTGAGAAGGGCGGGTTGGTCCTTACGTCAAAACGCAGCTGATACCCGCATGGATGCGAGCACGGTGCATCGGCTATGGAGAACATGGTTGGAAAAAGGGAATGTAGGAAGAAGGAGGGGTGCAGGTTCAGCCAGAGTGACGTCAGCACGCGTGGATCGACGCATCCGCTGACAAGCTGTGGCGGTCACTCAAGTCACTTGTACCGCGATTCTGAAGCATGTGCAAGATACACGCTGGGTGTTCACGTGTCGACCAGAACCATTTCTCGTTGATTGGTTGAACATGGCCTGCACTCACGGCGTCCGTTAAGAAGACTGCTATTGACCCCATAGCATAGACGCCAACGTTTAGAATGGTGCCGGACCGGAGCGATGTGGATGACAGAATGGCGAAACGTCGTGTTCTCTGAGGAGTCACGCTTCTGTTTATCCAGTGACAGTCGCCGCATACGTGTCTGACGTCGACGTGGAGACAGATCTAATCCGGCAGTAACTGTGGAACTCCCTACCGCGCGACAACGTAGCATAATGGTTTGATGCGCAGTTGCCTACGATTCCAGGTCATCTCTAGTTCGTATTCAGGGCACTATGACGGCCCAACGATACTTGGATAATGTACTGCGGCCGGTGGCAATCCCCTACCTTCAGGGGCTTCCTAATGCAATTTTCAGCAGGATAACGCCCGACCACTCAGTTATCGCATCTGCCAACATGCTCTGCAAGGTATACAGATGCTTCCCTGGCTACCGTACTCTCCTGACCTGTCACCAATCGAACATGCATGGGATGTGATTGGACGCCGTTTGCAGACTCTGCCCCTGCCTCGTTCAGAAGACGAATTGTGGCAAATGGTTGAAAGGGAATAGAGAGCCACCCCTCAAGACACCATCCGCACTCTTATTGACGTGTATATGACACTCTTATTATGCCTAGACGTGTTTCTTCGTGCATCGCTGTCCGCGGTGGTCCTACATCCTACTGAGCCGACGCCGTTCTCGCTCTGTATTCTGACTATCATTTCGAAATAAAGATCTCTTATTGTTGCTTGCTGTCTTTGTTTTTTTTTCCAAATTTCATCACTTTCTGACCACTCCTTCTTGGTGTTGCATTTTCAATGTCGAGAAATGTATGTGGGCTTGCTCTCAAACATGGACTTTTTATGCTCCTCGCAGATGACGTATTCCGAGCGCAGAGCCACTAATTTGCATATTGCAGTTTTACTCAGCTACTCTTACTTGGCAATATATTCAAATTTTACACGGTTTGGCTTATTTTTGAAGGCGTTATCGCTATTTTTGTCATTTTTCCTTAATTTATGATAACCAGTATCGAACTTTCAGTCATGTTGAATAAGCTGCTACTTTTAATAGAATTTTGATTTTATAAAACATTGAAACACCCATCTGCCTTCGACCAAGAGCATATAATTTAAATATGCAGTTCTGTGTTAATTCCTGTGTCCATGTCGTTTTCCATTTCAGTGTTCATGTCTTTGCTGTTTTGATTTTAAATGTATTCCTTATATATATGTAAGAAAAATAAAGAATATGTCTAAGATTAAATTTACAACGTAAAATTTCCCTTCTCAATTCTAAAAATAGTAACCTCTCTCTCTGCACTGCGTCATTTCTAGATCAATCCCTGTCATATGACTCTTACATAATTCTGATGATGTAAATGGAACTAAAAGTCAAGTAACCAATAATAATTTTACAGAAATATTAACTATCCAATCAAAATGCATTGTAAACCAAAACTAACTTAGTCTGAATTGGGATTTCACCCTGAACGTAACACACTTGCTCTTTACGCTTCGGTGAAGTTGGACTGCTGTCTGCTTTCTTCTTTCTTACTGAAAATTAATCTAAAATGTGAACTATTTTGGAATAGGCACATTTCATGTGCCAAGTTGATTGTGGCCACAACAAGCAGAAATAAAAAAATTAAGATTTAATCTGCCTTCGTCTCCAATTTCCTATTCGTTATAGATCAACACTTCTACGACGTTAAAATTCCCGCTGGTCATTACTTCAGACTTTTTTTTATTATTATTATATATATATATATATTTGTTGTATAGAATGATTTCTGTTTGATATCTATTATTTCTTGGATTTTGATTGTATTATATTTTGAAAAATCGTTCTTTATTTCTGTTTTAAAATTTCGCAAATTAAATGTCTTGAAGGCATGAGTTATCTCTCCTCTAATGTCTTGAAGGAATGAGTTACATCTCTTCTATTGTCTTGAAGGCATGAGTTGCCTCTCTTCTTGTTGTAGATCATATGTAAACATCAAATGCTTCTTAGGTTGCTTAGTACATTAGTAAATACATTAGTAAATACATCAGAATATATCTTATAACACATTAGTAAATGTCTCAGGATTAAACTTCTTTAAAACAAGCAAATATGTAATTGAACTATTCGCAGGCGTTTTCTCATAGCAGATAATAGATAGTCTTCTAATGCATGTACGTGAGTTTTTCTAATCATCAGACTGACAACGTATATTGCTATTTGCACCTAATTCATATGGGCTATGTGATTTCGAAGTAGTTCTTAAGGGATATTTTTGTAAAACTTTTTAAGATTTTCGTTTCTTGTATGTAATTTTAATTTTCTTATATTGGTTTGTAATATTTCTTCTGAGGGAAATTGGCGTTTATAAACATAGTAAAAGTAGTTATGAATGGTTTTAAGCTATAGCGAGAACTATCTGTTGATCTACGGTTGTAATAATTTCGCCTTAAAAATTCATCCATATATTTGAGCTGTGAATATATTTGGATCTGAAATATTTTAAATCAAAATCAGTCTAGGCATGTATTATCATTTGATGTTTTCCCACAAATTTCATACATTAGGATAGCATGAGACAATCAAATTAAATCTTTAATTAAAAGCATTAGGATAAGCATTTAATTGGAACTGTTAATATCGCCTATATTCTATCATACGACAATTAATAATTTGAGAAGTTCTGATTGATTGTTAACTTACTTCGGTTTGAAAGGGAGGCATGATCATTAAATAATATCGCTGGAAAATTGCATTTTCTTCTATGATATTTGTAGCGTTTGTTTTTCAGTAATTGATTATTTGTTAGAATTTACAGAGTTCTTGTGTTTAATACCCATATGCAGTAAACTGTTATGTGTCATTAAATGGCATCTTAATTAACAATTATAATTTTTGATACGATGTATTTTCAAATGGAAAAGCACAATGCCTGATTTCTTGCCAAATTCTTCCTGGTGGTAACATTCATGTTCAGGCGGTATAATGGTTAGGGGAGCCTACTGCGATACTAAGCGCCCGGGTTCGAATTCTGGAGAAGGCATGGTTATAATTTGTCTATCCCTCCATAGGAGGTAACGCTGGCCGCCTATTAGATGCCTCCGTAATAAAACGACTACCGCTTCTGGCCTTTGTAGTGGCGAAAGCCTAAAATGGCTAGTGCCCAATGTAAAAAAACATTCCTGTTCTTTAGTTTCTTACATTACACAGACTATGAGTTCCTTTAAACATTATATATTCATATGTTTCAAAATTTAAGGTTCTCCGATGTTTTGAAACTAAAACAATTAATTTTAACAGTAACTTCTAAATTGCTTCTTGATCTCAAATATGGGTGTTATTTGCAGTCTTATTTGGAAAAGGGGAGATAAGAAAAAAACCTTGGATTTTAAAAGACGAAAAAACAATTTATTATTAAAATATGTTCTTCATTTAATTTTTAAACTCATAATTTTCATATCATCTTTGATTCCCTCCTTTTTGAGTCCATAATTTTACTTTTTGAAGAAATATAAAATCGTTTCTGCTTTTCTTGTTAACTCCTTTTTCACCAGAAGTCTTGAGGATTGATTATATTATTTTTATATGAAATATTAGTTAACTTCCTTAAATTAACATTATTTACTTGCAAAATTCAGTTTTGATTCCCAAATGTTTTGTTGACGATTGTGTAATTGGTTGTTTTTGTCACATCTTGCGTATAGCTTTGCCTTTGTTTCATACTAAGTTATCTGAGAGTGAAATAAATTTAAATAATAAAGGTTCTTTTGCAATTCATCTTATCCTGTGTTGTAGTTCATTTTTTTTTTTTTTTTTTTTCGAAAGACAATCCATCAGTGTTTCAGTGAGGTGGAAATTATTGCCTTTCAGATACAGAGCTGAACTATGAGGTAATAATTTCAAATTTAGATGTGTAAGGCTAACTCTTTGCTCATTTAAATTTTAAACTAACTTGCTATCTATTTGCTAACTTGTTAATCGGCTGAAGGAGTTTATATGCAGGTTAAAATTATATAATTTGTATGTCGCCAGCTGCCATTTTGAATGACACATATGCCGTTGTACGAACCTGTACTTATGTTTGGCTCCACCATCAATATGTTTCGCTGGGTTACTTCATATGTACCAGACAGGACCTTTCAGACTGCAGAATAAAACTCGTCGATCTTTCAGAGTGCAGAATAAATTGGGGTTAATCATAGGAACTTTTATTCAGTGTGTTCTCAAACATGATATTCCTCAACTGAGCTTCTAACCTCTCCACGGTAATATTTGTGCATATAGATGTTATTAGTTGTATGGGCACAAATACTGCTGTGGTGAAGATGGTTACCGGCAGTTTTTGAGTACATTTATTTCCTGTAACTACGAAAACTTCTCCATGAAGCCGAGTGATAAATTACCAGTTATTCTGACGGCTATTAACGAAATATGGAAGAGTTCGCCTATCCCGTCACCGATTCTTTTCTCAAGAAATTTCTGTAGAGCACACTGTCGGTTTCTATTAACGATCACTGTATTAGAATTGCTTTCAATCTGTTAATAATTATCTTTTTGTAGTTCCGATAATATATATTTGAGACATTATTCGAAATAAAGTTTCAAGAAACGAAAGGCACTAATAAACGTGGCAGCACAAAAGAGATAACTTGAAAAATTTCATTTTATCTTAGTCTGTGATTTAAGCATAAAAACAGATGCGAATTAGTTTAACTTTTTGTATAATGCCGATTATTTAATTTTAATAGGATTTAAATTTTTTACTGTCGGGGACAGGAGAAAAAGAGCGACTTGCTTCAATAGGCTAGTTATTTTAAGCAGAGTGTAACACCATTCGCATGTTGAATACGGATAAAAAATGTGTTAAGTAACGAAATTTGGAAGGACGGTATTTCACGTGGATGATGATGTGAACTTAAAAATGTGTCATAAGATATAGCGTTAACGTCAGTGAATTGTTTACAGTTTAAATTTGTCTTTTTAAGCTGTTTTTCTAAGCAAATAAATGTCCTCTATGTTTTTTTAGCCCAAAGAGCGTTAGCCCAGAAGGGCAATTAATTTCGTTTTGGCATTTTGCGTTGAAAACTTTAAATGTCGGTTCACTTTTCAAACTATTGCCACCAAATATTACAGCCCTGTATTATATTTAAAGAAATTAAATAATGAAGAATCTGCATAAATGTATGTATATTTCTCGCATTATGATAAAACGACGGTACTTAGAGCAATCAAATTTTGAATAGCGTACTGTTACGAAATGCCCAGGCGCGGTAAGATAGCTTCCTCGCAAAGCAGGCTCAGTGTTACCAGAAAATGGCAATAGACGGCAGGGTTGCCACATTTGGCGAGAAATCGCCCATTTGGCGACAAAATTGGCGATATATTATAGACGGATGGATGAATGGTTCCAGACCTTCTGGAACGAATTCTTACCGGTTTAGCCCAAAATGTTCTCGAACACAAGCCAAAAGCTATATAAACCCTGCTGGTACGCGGAAAGTCAATTAGTGCGGAGTGTATCGAGTTGATAGTCAGTCAGTGAGCGAGTGTCTCGTAGTCTAAAGCCGAGTTGGTCGTCGAGTGCATCAAGAGAATCTCTTGAGGCCCGTCCACACGAGTACGCTCGCAACGTAGTTGCCGTAAATTTTCTTTCGCCGGCGTAAATTCACATTACACAGAAGACGTAAAACTGAGTTCGCTCATGTTCAGCCTTTTCCCCCGCGACGTGAACGAACAGCCAATAGCTGACTGAGTTCTTATCACGTGCCATAGTCGGAAAAAACTTGTTTCACTTTTCAGTATGGCATCAGATGGTCGGAACCACATAGCGTTGAGTTTTTTCAAAGAGATCGTGAAACTGTCCACTGGAATAAAATCATCAGCATTGTTTATAGCGTCCTTAATTCTCTCAAACCATATAGATTGGTATTAATTTCAAATTCTCATTAAGAGGGAAAAACTGTGTATTTATAAAGCAATCATCCGACCAGTACATCATATGCTTCACCTGTATGTAACACCGTAAGTAATAGGAATCTAAATATGTTACAGTTTCTACGAAATCAAATTTTCTGCCTCATAAAATTCTCCTTAATTATTACAAATGTTCGTTATTTCATGTGTAACAAGAAGCTCTGTAAGTATCCCAATATTAAATACACCAAATACTAACTTCAGCAATATAACAACTTTTAAAGTAAAGCAGTTGATTGTAAAAGAGCATTCAATAAAATGCAGTTAATTTTTTTCCCTGAAATTTTCGAGGACAGTTACAAATTGAGTCATACGGTACACATTTATTGAATATTAATTAAATTACCCTTGCCGTGACTTCTACTTTATTTTTCCTGGAAGCTGATGTCACGTATAGCTGAGTGGTCAGCGCGCTGGTATGCTAAGGGAAGAGTTGCGAGCTCTGACCTTATACCTATACCAATTACAAGAACCGTTACCCATTATGTAATGATATATATGCATCTCTTGTAAAAATTATTTCTTCATTTTTACCTCATTGCATATTTTATTCTCCAGATAATTTTACATAAATTGCCCAAAATTTAAATCTTATTCTAAATTCAAAAATAAATAAAAAGAAAAAATGATAAAAAGAAAAAATCTGAAAAGCTTTCATATTTTATATTACTCCCAGACCTTTTTTTTTGCCATTTATATGCACGTTTTTACATATACGTTTTGAGCGCATTTGAGCTAACGTCTCATTGTGCTAAAATATTTAAAAACAGCTTATCTTCAAAAATTTTATTGGATGAACTTTTTTTTTCTAATTTATTTGTGTAATGATATATGTAGAATAATCAAATTAGAGCACACTTTACTTAATACACAGATTCCTTTACACGTACACCCATGCCATACATAAATAAGCAAATCAAGGGAGGGAGAAAAGATGAAAAAATATGAAGTTGATTTTATTATATGGTGGATGGTGTTTCAAGTCATTTAATTCCCTTTAGCGTTTTATAATTTTTTAAATGTACAATTTTTACAGTTTTATAAATCTTAACAGCCAAAACAATTTTATAAAACTTAATTTTCATAAAACTGATTTGTGCGTATAATAACTGTTTAATCTTACTATCCGAGTTGTTGAATTGCTTAATAAACAATATTTCACTATAAAACGAATCAAGTGTGAAATTCTTCTGACCAAACTACGAAACAGGAAGATGAAACATTTTAAACTTCTAGCCTTTTGTGAGTATCACATGATTTTCTCTCTTCAGTAATTCTATTGGCTAACCGCAGACTTCGCTCGCGTCCTCATTTGGACGACTTTTCGCCGCCGACGTGCGTTTCGTTGTGTCATTTACGTCTCTAGCGTAGTTGTGTGAACGCATCTTTTGTGTATCAGGAGTTTTTTTGTAGAGTCTGTTGAGCTCCGAGAGGGATCGAACCCAATCGGGAGCTATACTGTAGTGTATCGTCGAGTGTATCGCGAGTTGTAGTGTGGAGAGTCTCGAGAGTAAGTAGTATTCCGAGAACGACCAAGCAGAGTCGGGAGCTGTAGTCTGGTGCCTTGTCGTGAAACTGTCTCCACCGTTATAGCCTGATAGCCTAAAGGCTGTGTCGCTGATTGTCTCAGCGTGTTTATAGTAGTTCTTTGACGACTGTAAGCGTGATTTTGGAGCTGTCTTAAAAAATACTGGCCAATAAAATGTGTTTTGATACTTCATCAAGTGTCGTCGTCGTTATTCACACCAAATCCACGAACCCTTTAACGTACATACGAAGAAGAAAAAAACGTACCGGTCGTTTCCACCCGAATATGGGCATCTGGAAGTCCAAATTTTGGAATTTGTTTTATTATCTCTTTCATATTTTGTAAAACTTTAACGAATTTTTGATTAACGAACTCAACGATTTCAAAGCGAGCAATGGCAACACTGTGCGAATTTTTTTTTAATCTGCAGCGCGCGAGACTGGGTATAGGAAATTCTAAAGATATGCTCATTTTAAAATTATTTTGCGATATTGCTGTTGAACTGAATTTTCTGATTTAAGTGCGCAGAATATTTAATAAATAAAGGTAACCCACAAACCATTAAAAAAAACGCCAACCCTTAAAAAAAATGATAAGTGGTAAATTCAGTTCCGATATAAATGGGGTTGATTTTTTTTAAATTAAAGCTGTTTACATGAGGTCATTCAAAAAATGATCTAAAATATTTCTTCAGCTCTGTGTGCTATCGTGTGCTATCTGCGGAATTCTCCCACCCCAAGTTTAATGTAAGAATGTGCAGTTTACGTAACTATTGCTTTACAAATTTAAACAAACGCATTTATCCTGATTATCCGGTAATTACCTTCGATCAAAGTATCCAATGTGTCATTTCTTACAAGGTAGAAATAAGAATAGTAGTGATTGAAAATTTCGAATTTTATATTCGAATGGTTGTTTATTGTTTGAAGGCACTTTCTGAGTATGTTTATTTTTTTTATTTTATTTTATTTTATTTTTGCCTTCAAACTTAAACTTACCGTAATGGAAATGCTTACGTATTTTCGAAATAAATTCCACTTTGCTCAATTGCATACTGTGAAAGTCACTATCCCATAAAGAATGGAGATAACTTACTTATTTTCTAATAGTGAATAAAATATTTATTTTTTTTTCCTTTGGAAATCTGCCACTGATATACATCAGTGGTTATTAAACCATAAGGGTAAGGAGGTATAATTTTTCTGTCATCTTTAGTAAGTGTGGCACGTGAATTTACTTGGGAAAAAAATGGCAAATCTGGGCACAAACAGAATCACGGCTAGCTTTATTTATTTCTTTTCTTTTTAGCCCAGAGGGGTGGTACCCCGATAGGGCTATAAGTCTCAAAACAGCATTTTGTAGCTTTCACTATAAACGGTGAATCACTTTTTAAATTGTGCCAGCAAATATTATCTCTCTGTATTATATTTATGAAAATTAAAAAATGAAGAATCTGCATGAATGTATGTATGTTTCTCGCATTGTGAAAAAACGACGGTATCGAATCCATCAAATTTTGAATAACTTAATCCTCTACCTGAACATGGGCACCTGGAATCCCGAATTTTTAATTTCGAATTTGTTTTATTATCTATTTCATATTTTATAAAAACATAAGTGAATTTTTGATTAACAAACTCAATTATTTCAAAGCGACCAATAGGAACACTTTACGGGGGGGGGAACAATTTATTTCCAGCGCGCGAGATTGTCTATCGAAAATTCTAAAAATATGCTGTTTTTAAATATTTTGTGACGTTGATCCTGAATTGAATTTTATGTGGTTTAAGTGAAGAACATGATATTTAATAAATAAAGGTAACACACAAAACGTTAAAAAATGTTCCTTTGGGCGTAATATGAAATCTAAAAGAGTTCGAATTTAATCGTTTTTTTTTATTGTCAAGTTGTTTATGCACTTCGTTTTTATGACGATAACCGTTGAAAACCCAATTTTGCATTAAAACAAAGTTGCAAAATGAATTAATATCTGCAAAGAGCTGTTTTATTCGGCTTAGTACCAAATCACCCTTTCTCAACTGAGCCGTGATAGTTTTATTTCCGGCTGGTCGTCCCAGGAAAAGTTTCAGTAATTTTAATCTTAACTGTAACCGATCTAGGTATATTCCCTTATTCCATTTTTTTAGTACAAGTTTCTTTTACGCCCCCCCTTTTTTTAAATGAAGTAGAGTCAATGCTTTGAACTCAAAACTAGTAACTTCATTTGCATTTGTAGGAGAGGATTGGAAATGAGTGCTGAGTTGGGATTGACATCCACTGGATATTTCTTGTTTCGCCTAATTTAGGAAAAGGATTAAGCGGGATATCACCAGTTAGTTCTAGGAATTTCTGCTTTAATGATTGCCAAAATTTCGCAATAGAATTCGTTTTTACTGAAGAACTGTGCGAAATTTAATCAGGTCCTTCTCTTCTTCAATAGTAAGATTTTAAGAAAATATACGACTGTAAGAAACCAAATCCACTAAAATACTGAAAATTCAAATATTTACTGAAAAAAATTACACATTTTTGAATTTACCGATAGTCGAAATCTTTCTCAACATTAATCATCATTAGGTTCGTTGCAGATAAAAATGCGATCTTCAAATTTAAATTGTATCACATGAAGGACAAATTCTGAATTGTAATTGCAGCTTAAAATATTTATAATCCTGGGTTCAATAAAATTATATTTTATCCTTTGAATTTTATAATATTGAAATATTGTTCTTAAAAGTCTTGAATAAAATTAGAAATCCCTAGACAAAGCTGTTGGGAATGCAGAGAAAAGTTAAATCTGAAAAACAAATTCCCGCATTTCTGTTGCATGTTTTAAAAGTCTGTTGCTAAAAGTGATGTTAAAAATGTTGATTAACTTACAGATTTTTAAAGTTTTTTTTTTAAAGAAATCGTGCAAATTTTGGAACTTAATTCACATTTGAACATATTTCAAATTCTGAAAAAGCTTTAAAAAATCTCCAAAGGGTGTACGAGGAATTTTACATTATACAGAATAATCTGTAGACAGTATGATTCTGCAAGAGTTTCTTTTGTAGAATTTAAGCAACAGGTGTCATTTCAGCCATTGTTATCCCATTCATTCTTAAAGCGCTGTTATATGTCAAGAGTTATGGTCTGTCATAAATACGAATGCACAATAGCTTCGATTCATCTTCGTGTCATAGGGAGATCGATCAGATTGTCTTTGGTGCGTAACTGACGTATTGCTTGCGTGTTCGCGTTTCCAGGAGCGTGTCGCGTAGGCTTTTGTCGGGTTTTCATTAAGTGTTCCCAATGATCTGCTCTGGTAAGTGCTGTCAAGGACATTTCTATTTCGTCTTCAGCTTAGTTTTTCTCCTTGGCCATTTTTATATCCGGTGTCCGAGATATCGTTGGCGTACTGCCCATTCCCCAACTTTGGTTCGACCAGTTAAAATACTTCTGTAAGGAAAAGCTAACCAGACACAGCGGCTCATTTGCTATTTGATATTCATGTTCCTTATGCAAAATAACAGCGTTAAAGCTATTGATTTTATGGGAAGTCATACTTTACATACTTACATTTATACTCATTTACTTTCATAGCAACCGCTTTTCACCTTTGGGTCTGTTCGCTGCATATTTGTACAGATTTCTTTCTTAGGCATTTATAAATTGTAGTGTTTTAGACTAGAATGGCATTGTATACCATGTTTTAAAAGCAACTGAAAGATTAAGATTTGTATCTTTGGTGCATCTGTTAGTTATAAATGTGGGCATTGTTGCAGATTCAGTTTGATGTCATATTGGTCCCAATGTAAGACGATAATTTTCTCCCTTTAAATTACTTCTGGAAACCATATATGTCTTATATGAGCAGCCAAATATAGAAATAATATATGAGAATAATTTATTACTTATATCTTAACTATTACATTAACAAAAGTGTATTACTTAGGTATACCTTAAAGTGTGGTATACAAGCAATTGTTTCCTAGAATACCCTTAGTAACCTAGGATAATAATCATAAGCTATCTGTCATGAAAGTTTTCTTTAAACGTGTTAATATTGAATCGATTGAATATTGCTTCGTGAGGTGTTAATGGGTAGTTAATAGCTCAAAATTCCAAAAGTATATATCTGTGTTTAATATGACTAAATTCTAGAAACTATTTAGCAGTTTTATATATGCGAGTGTAAAAGTCCTAATATGTACTGCTTTTCGATATTTATTTATCAATATTTTACCACTAAAATGTAAATTGCGGATCTATAGGTGAACTTCCAAAAGCCGGAACTGGAGGAGCCAAGACTGGAAAAGGGGGGAGGGAATCAATTAATCATAATTCGATTTACCAAGAAAGCAGTAGTTCCGAATTCTACATTTGAACATCCCGTTCGAATTTCTGTTGTATTAGCTAGCTAATTTTTAAAATCAGTGAAAATAATATGTAATTTAGTTTTTCTAAAACTGTAAACTAATTGTAATGAAGGTAGGTTTTGTTCCTCTTGTCATTAATACGTAGAAATATTTGCTTTTACAATATAAATATTAAATGAGTGAATCCTTGTTTTCTGCGATAGGAATTTGCTATGATTATTATCTGAATTTTCATTAAAAATTGTGAGACAATCGCCGCTCTTCGTGTACTAGTAACTGCCAATATGATTTAATGAAGTGTAGTATTTCCATTATATACGCAAGGTTCAAACATTAGCATTCTTTAAGCCAAATTAAAAAAAAATAATTGTTTTGTAAAGAATTGCGTCAGAAGCTTTTTGGCTACTTTTCTCTTTTTGCTGTACCTAAATCTCTACCTGAAAGTAATGAATATTGCGAGCATTTTTTTTTAATCTTTTCATAGTAAATAAATATTGTTGCGTTATTACGGGTTCGTAGATTTGAGAGTATCCGATGAAAACACGATGCAGAACAATAAAAAGCACAATTTATTTACAGGAATCACTATTTACAGCACAGTTCCAAAATCACCTTTAAAAGCGTCGAAAATTTACAATAAATACGCTGAAACAATCAGCAACACAGCTTCAGGCTGTAACTGTACAGGTAGCTTCACGGCAACACTAAACTTATAATAAAACACCGTGGAACAATCACCAATCCACTTTCAAGCTATACTGTAAAGATAGCTTCACGGCAAAGCACTATCTCGATTGCTTTCCGTTCACAGAACTCTCGCGTAGCAGCTATTCTCACAACTAATCACACTGCTCGCAACTTGCAACAACTAACTCGCAACTAACTAACT
>KK113608.1:19617-36120 GCA_000611955.2 Stegodyphus mimosarum | reverse complement strand
TACAATAAATACGCTGAAACAATCAGCAACACAGCTTCAGGCTGTAACTGTACAGGTAGCTTCACGGCAACACTAAACTTATAATAAAACACCGTGGAACAATCACCAATCCACTTTCAAGCTAATCTGTAAAGATAGCTTCACGGCAAAGCACTATCTCGATTGCTTTCCGTTCACAGAACTCTCGCGTAGCAGCTATTCTCACAACTAATCACACTGCTCGCAACTTGCAACAACTAACTCGCAACTAACTTCAACTACTCTCAGAAACGCAAGGGTTTATATAGCTTTTCTTTAAGTTCGACACGTTTCGAGAAATATCTCGACAGGAAGTTATTCTAGAAGCTTCCCGATTGGACCATGGGATATCGCCGATTTGGTCGCCAAATGGGCGATAAAGTCGCCAATCTGGCAACCCTACCATACACTATTTTATGGCAACCCTAGTGCTATGCCGGAAAGCTTACATACAGGCGCAACCACCGAATTTTTCGCAACAATATATTTCTATTTTAGTGCTGGAATGTTCTCCACTCAAAACGAAGTCCTTACAATATCCGTAACTGCTTGACGTTAAAAAATATTTTTGTTTTATTTTCCAATTAATGGTAGAAAAATCAATATTCAGAATCATTTATTTGTGACCTCTAAAGTGTCTGGTATTGATTTTTGATCATACAATTTGAACATTAGAGGGATATTGCTTCTGAAAAGTTATTAAACTCCTATTAATTCTATAGGTGAGGTTTTAGTCTCAAAATGGAAATTTTTTTCTTATGGAAAATGTGTCACATGACATAAGAGTGTCACTGGCAAGATTTATTGCCGCAGATTATATTTCTTTTTGGGGATAAGCATTGATTTTCCAGGTGCGGAGCTTTTATTTTGATTTTATCAGGAGTTCTCAAACTTTCTGGTCCTACTCTTTAATTTTTGTCATAATAAGCAGTGTGTTACGGGTTAAAGAAATTTGCTTTAACGAGCATAATAATAACAGAATTGCACAATAGTGCATGCGCGAAACTTGTTATACCTGGTTTCTCCCCCCCCCCCATAAATAAATGGAGAACAAATTTTCGAAGCTACTGCAGTTTGAAAAAGCAAACTACCTAGCTTACTAACGTTAATTTTTTCTTTAAAGTGCATTATGAATGCTCACAATGTGTGTAAATATTTGTCTATTTAATCTTTTTTTATTGTAAAATTAGTACATTATTACTGTAAAAAGTTGAAGTTTGCCAAAATGTTGACACAGAGACTCTTAAGCTAGTATTCTTACGGTGAGTTGTCGGAGTGCTCATAGTCATGCTTAGTCCACATCTGGTTTTCCCCGTGTGTAACGAGTATACGATCCAATTTCCCATAGAAAGTTCTTCGCAAAGGCATCCCTTCCTTTACGCAGATAGCCCTCGAGGCTTTGCCATAATCACACAAACCAAAACAAACTTTTAGGTTGAAATCAGGGTCCAGTAAATCATTTATTTCGTAAGCTTTGTTAATGAGAATTAAATAATGGAAAATACCGTTGCGTGCGTATGGGTTCGTAATGAATTGAATCCACTCGGAACCTATCATAACTTGATAAAATCCATTCTCACACAAGAAGCACTTTGAAGTTCTAAACTTTACCCAAAAGTACTCGTACAGTTCTTTTCAGTATGATAGAGCACAATCAGTAGTTGCCACGTTAAAATACTAAGAATGTTTAACAGATTGCAATGCAAAGCAAATGTAATGAGCTATCGCAGAGATCTAACTCTGAACTAAACTGCGACCTGATGCTGTCTCCGGGCTTATATAGTTTTCCCTCGGCCGCCGAGAAATCTCTAGTACCTTCCGTTTCTCGAAATTAGTGACAGGAGTATACGGCTAAATTTACACATAAAGATCGGACGCAATTACATTTAGATATAGGGATCAATTTCAGTTATTCAATGACGCTACTAATTACGGTTATACAGAGACCGGACCAAAAAGTTGCCAAGTGGTCGCCAAGTTTGCCGACTTTTGGCGATTTGCCGCCAAATTTGGTAACAAAAACTAGTCGCCAAAACCATCGCCAGCTTGGCGATATCTCGCTGAATTGGCGAGATAGCCATTTACCTCAATGTTAAATAGACCTGCCCTTGTAAACTTATTTTTCCACCAGAGCTTCCCTCTTTCAAGCATTTCATGTTACATTACACAAAGATACTTCACGTATAATTTCACTAAACTTGTTTACACGTATACAAAATTCATAACATTACCCCTTCCCTGTACGTCCCGGGCAGTACCATCCTTGGACAGGAAACCATACTTACAACTAAGGCAAATCACTAATTTCACTAAAAAACCATCCAGCAATTAAGATACAATAACACACCTAAAAATATTAATTTAGAAGTAAAACAACAAAAATCAGCGTTATATTTTCAATTTTCACAGAACTAGTTTCGACGGTTTTACCGAACCATTATCCTCAGCTGCAAATGAACCAGATAAGATAGATTGATTATATAAGATAAGATAAGGAAGCCTGGACAGGAGAAAAGCTACTGGCGCCATCTGTTGATGAAACCAGAACTAAAACATAATTTCTTTAAAGGCTGAAGGCAAAGATGGATTGGAATTAGGGTCGTTAACTAGAACAGAAAGATTTTTTTGAATGTGAAATGCCTCTAGAAAATCCAGTCCACCAATGGAAGATATTTTTTGAATAATTTTGGCAGCAGAAAAATTGGAAAGTGTGATTTTTGGACCAACAATGTGGGGCAACGAAGACTTCTGTTTTTCCTTTTTTCTAACATATGCCTCATATTCCTTAACTCGAAATTAAGGCTCTCTTAGTTTGGCCAATGTAAATTAAACCACACTGGCAAGTAATCCTGTAAATACCCCAGGAATTCAAATCCGGAATGGGGTCCCTGAGTATGGAACTCGAAATTTTATTGATGGGAGAATAAACGATCCAAAAGTTAAATTTCTGTAAAATACGTGCAACTTTATAGCTAATTGATGAAAGAAGGGAATGACAACAGAATTTTTGTAATCTCCTAAAATAAGAGTCTGCCTTTTGGTGTGTTGAGATGAGAATTTTTTAACTGCTTGATTAATGATGTAGGGTGAAAAGCCCTTGTCAATAGCTATTGTTTTTAAATAATTTAGTTCATCGAGGGTTAGTTTGGAGGAGCAAACTTGGGAAGAGCACGGAAAACATAGGAATAACATGAAGCTAACTTTTGTTTAATCGGATGACATGATTTGAAGTGTGGTGGAAGGCAAACCGATGAAGGTTTACGGTAAACTTCCGCCACTCTTTAAATCATATCATCCGGACTAAACTAAAGTTAGCTTAATTTTATTCCTATGTTTTCCGTGCTCTTCAAGTTTGCTCCTCCAAACTAACCCTCGATGAAGGATTAAATTATTTAAAAGCAAAAGCTGTTGACAGAGGCTTTTCACCTAATATCATTAATCAAGCAGTTAAAAAATTCTCATCTCAACGCACCAAAAGGCAGACTCTTATTTTGGAAGATTACAAAAATTCTGTTGTCATTCCTTTCTTTCCATCAGTTAGCTATAAATTCGCACGTATTTTACAGAAATTTAACTTTTGGGCCGTTTATTCTCCCATCAATAAAATTCCGAGTTCCGTACTCAAGGACCCCTTTCTGGATATAATTCCTGGGGTATTTACAGGATTCCTTGTCAGTGTGGTTTAATTTACATTGGCCAAAAAGAGCCTTAAAATTTCGCGTTAAGGAACATGAGGCATATACTAGAAAAAAGGAAATGCAGAAGCCTTCTGTTGCCCCACGTTGTTGGTCGGAAAATCACACTTTCAAATTTTCTGATGCCAAAATTATTCAAAAAACATCATCCATTGGTGAACTGGATTTTCTAGAGGCATTTCAGATTCAAAAAAATCTTTCTGGTTAACGACCCTAATTCTAATAAAGCTTTGCCTTCAGCCTTTAAAGAAATTATGTTTTAGTTCTGGTTTCATCAACAGGTGGCGCCAGTAGCTTTTCTCCTATCCAGGTTTCCTTATCTTATCTTATATATTCAATATATCTTATCTGGTTCATTTGCGTTTTTGCAGCTGAGGTTGATAGTTCGGTAAAACCGTCGAAACTAGTCCTGTGAAAATTGAAAATATAACGCTGATTTTTGTCAGGATTGATAACTGATATATCAATCCTGATTATGCATCCAGTGTTTCACCTAGACAGCCTCACATGGTAAGTCAAGCCGCATTAGGCCCATATCATACACATATTTGTTTTGCACGAACAACTGTTTCGGACAATTTTTCTGCCTGATTTACTCTTGAAAGAAAGACGCACGATTTTTTCCATCCTTTCGAAGAAAAATTAAATTAACATCCAGCAAATCAAATACTAAATGAATAATTAAATGAATGGATTTACAAATGTATACAGAAATAGGACTATGATCTTAGTTTTTTTATTTGCATTATATACATTATGTGAACTACGTATTTTGGCCATAGTAAGAGACGTAATGAACGATTTTAGGCTTAGAATTTGATGACTTACGAATCCGAACTACGACGTCGTTCAACTTGTTTAGGACTGTGTAAGGGCTATTCCAGTGTGACTGTAATTTAGGAGAACGTCTTTCCCGGCGAATCGGATTCCATAATCGTACCTTGTCACCTTCGTTGAATCGATGTCCTATAGCTCTCATATCGTATTGGATCTTCATTTTCTCTGTCACCAAGATAACCCGTTCCCAAGAAAAATCTTGCATCGCTTCAGCTTGAGTCTGGAGATCTTGAATGTACTCTTGAGGCAATGAAGGCGCATTCGGATGGCGGCAACCTATACCTCCGGAAACTTATCTCACGCAATTGGAAAAAAGTACTGAAATTTGGTTATGTTGTAAATATGACGGTAACCAGTGTTCAGCGACTTAAAATATAAGTAAATATTATATAAGTTCAACGCCCTTGGATATTCTTGCTTCACCAGTGTTCAGTATTGTAGTATAAAAGCGGAAGGTATGATATATCAATCCTGATTATGCATCCAGTGTTTCACCTAGACAGCCTCACATGGTAAGTCAAGCCGCATTAGGCCCATATCATACACATATTTGTTTCGCACGAACAACTGTTTCGGACAATTTTTCTGCCTGATTTGCTCTTGAAAGAAAGACGCACGATTTTTTCCATCCTTTCGAAGAAAAATTGCAGATTGTTTGTTTTCAACCAATCAGCTGTCAGATTGTTTGTAATGGAGAACCAGTTTACCCTGTGTTAATCCCAAAGTGATCTGTAGTGATTGGCTGCTGTGACAAAGCAGAAAAATTGTTCCAAACAGTTGTTCGGTCAAGATTAAAGCAGTGGGATCTTTTGAAAAATTGTGTGATGATAACTCATTTTCGCGCTCGTGAGAAAGATTTGACGCCATTCTTCGACACTGACGGAGCCTTAAATTTTTGCAAGGGCGTAAATGGTTTACTCGGAGCTCTTGATATGAATCATTAACCGCAATAATGGAAATTGTTCATAGATGGTTCAACGTTAAGAGTGAAAACTGTTCCACTACATATCGGAAACAATTTACCGTCGATCTCCTTGCATCAAATACGAATACTATAAATGGCAGATGTGTGCAAATATAAAAGTAGTTGCTGTTTTAGTAGAGTTGCAAAGAGGATACACGAAATTCTATTTTTTGTACGAATGAGATAGTCGAGCAAGGGCAGATCATGTCCTATTAGACAGTCCTTGGAACCAGAAAAGAAAGAACGTGCAATGTGCCATTGATTGAGCCAACGTAGGTATTACTACTTACTACCACTACACATGAAATTAGAGCTAATGAAGAATTTTGTGAGGGGTGGTTAAAAATGTCCCGCCATTTCAATATCTTCTAGGGAAATTTCATAGGCTATGCGAAGAAAAAATAAAGGAAGCCATTTTTGTTGGACCACAAATCCGAAATCTTTTCAAGAATGAATATTTTGAAAATATCTTAACAGGTGACGAAGAATGCTTGGGTAAATTTTCGACAAGTAGCTACTAACTTCTTAGGAAACAAGAGGTCTGAAAATTACACTGAACTTGTGGAGGAACTGTTATTATCGTATAAGAAAGTAGGTTGCAACATGTTTTTCCAACTTCTAGGAAGAGTTGGAAATCTTATGCAATAAATTTTCTGTTTTATTATGTATGTTAAAAGTACGTTTTTGTAGATAATTTGACAAATGACACCGATGACACATCCCTACCCCAAAATATATGAAACATTTTATTAAAAAGTTGTTTAGCGGAAAGGAAAATTAAAAGTATTGCTAAAACTATTTATTTTATAGAGAAGTATATTTTATAGTATGCGATTCTGTTGCTTTTTGGTACCTAACCAGACACCCAGTGGAAAGAGTTACCACCTTGTCTCTTCTATGTCAGATCTTCAAATACATTTAGTCGCTGGCTCGAGACCTGTGATTCTCTCATTTCTTTCTGAACGTTTCCTTTAAACTTTTATTTGTTTTGCTGTCGGCTATTAAGGAAAATCTTGGGTGACGTAAGTACGGTGTCGCAACTCAAACATTTGACTGTGAAGTACGAATATCGAAGTATTTCTGGTATTTCACCAGATTTTTTCTCGATATAAAGTGCGAATTTCCTTATACATATTCTACCCTGAAATTCACCTTGATTTTTATGGTTTATGTCATTACGGCAAAGCCTCGAGGGCTAATTGCCTAAGGGAAGCGATGCCTTACTGGAGGACTTTCTAAGGAAAACCGGCTCGTATACACATTACACATGGGGAAAATCACGAAAACGCCCATGCAGCCAACCCGTTCGCGGAATGCAAACCTCGGACCTAACTACCAGTGTTGAGCGACTTTACCGCTCGACCGCTAGTGGGCTCTTGCTTCACCAGTGTTCAGTATTGTAGTAAAAAAGCGGAAGGTATGATATATCAAACGCTGTTTCTTAATGTTTCAGTTTTAAGGCATATCAAGAATTTGTTTCTTAAAAGAGTTAAAAAGAAGGGCTAGGTCATTCCTTTGACTCCTTGTCGATGCGATTCTCAGAGGGAGAGTCAACAGGAAGTAATCTGACGTCACTATGCTGCATCTGCTCTGACTTCGCCTGTTTAAAACTGTAATTCCATTCTACTGCGAAGTAGTATTCTAGTAACGTGGACATTCCCCAAATTAATTTTAATCACATATATTGTTTAGTAAAGCAGTGTCACAGTCAAACTAACGGTCCTCGAAGTAATTTTATGCTGCTCGCGAATACATTACTTGTAAATTAATTGGCGTTTTTATGACAAGAATTTGAAGAAAAAGATTAACATTTGAATGTTTTGGAGTTACGTTTTACGTTATTTTCATTACCAAAAACGAACGTAACTCTTCGGAAAATCTAAAAATAGACCTAATTAATTTACTCTGAGAGATAAATCTTGTTCAAAGGTTTTAAGATAAAAATTTGATTAAATTTTATTAGTAATCGTCAAAAGAAAAATGTCTTAAGTTACGAATTTTTGCCCTAAGAATACTCGCTTTGTTTTTGAGTACATTTACGCTACCCAACATTCAAAATGCGACATCGAGAAGGAGTGGCCTGAAAATTATGCAAATTTTAGGGTAGACGCACATCACCGAGGTATGCGAATGATGTGAAATGCGCAGCTCTCCAGAGCACGTTGAAAAAGACATAAGGGAAGGAACCGGCAAAATGTTCGATTTTCGTGCCGTTATTCCTGCTAGGTAAATCGTTGAAAATTTGTTCTTGTCTCATAGGACGCGTATAACAGCAGAGAATACGATGCCGTCATCAACGGAGGCAATTCCAGCAGACAGACGATTTTACGAGGGTCATGATGATCGGACTGAGAAGGGCAGGTTGGTCCTTACGGCAAGTCTCAGCTGACACACCTAGACGCCCACAGTGCATTGGCTGTGGCGATGATGGTTGGAACAAGGTAGTGTGGCAAGCTCGAGGGGTGCGGTTGCAGCCAGAGTGACGTCAACACGCCTGAATCGACGCATCCGCCAACAAGCATTGGCGCACCGGCAAGCCACATCTTCCACCATTCTGCAGCATATTCAAGACACCCCGGGATGTTCCCATATCGACCAGAACCATTTGCCGTCGATTGGTGGCTAGTGGTCTCATTAAGAAGACCGCCATTGACCCCAAATCATAGATGCCAAAATCTGCAATGGCGCCGGGCTCGAGAGATATGGAAAGGAATAGCACAGAGTCTTGTTCTCAGTTGAGTCACGTGTCTTGTTTCTCCAGTGATAGTCGCCGCGTACGAGTGTGGTGTCGATGGAGACAGGTCCAATCCGGCAGCAATTGTGGAACAGCTCACCGCGCGACAATGCAGTATAATGGTTTGAGGCGCAATTGCGTAAGATTCCAGGTCACCTCTAGTTCGTATTTAGGTCAGTATGACGGCCCAAGGATACGTGGATGATGTGCTGCGGACGGTGACACTTCCCTACCTTCAGGGAGTGCCCAGTGCTATTTATCAGCAGGATAACGCCCGACCACACACTGCTGGCATCAACCAATGTGCTCTGCAATGTGTACAGATGCTTCTCTGGCCACCGTTCTCTCTTGATCGCTCACCAATCGAACACATTTGAGATGTGATTGGACGTTCAGAAGACGAACTGTGGCAAACAGTTGACAGGGAGCCATCCGTAGTCTCATTGACTTTGTACCTAGGCGTGTTGCTTTGTGTGTAGTCGTCTAAAGTGGTCTGAAAAACTACAACAAAACAAAGAAACAAGGCGGCCTTTTGAGGCCCCGGCGAGTTGTTTCTGGCTAGTCGAGGGCGCGAGACTTATACCTGTTTACCCTTTTTAAATATCAGGCGTCCCCGTTATGTATCGCCATCAAAAGGTGGCCCTACAACCTACTGAGCCGAAGCTCTTCTCGCTCTGTATTATGCATATCATTTCGAAATAAAAATCACCTTTTGTTCGTTACTGGTTTTCTCTATTTGCTGAGTTTCATCATTTTCTGGTCAATCTTTCTTGGTATCGCATTTTGAATGCATGAGAACAATTTTTTACGTAGTTGAAAATTAATAAGTCTACAAAAAGAACCAGACAGCCGATGGGTATCTACGAAAAGTAAGTTATTTAGCCTTCTGTTATAATTAGTTGAATAAAATTTTAATTTGAAATTTTATCTGAAATCTGAAAATTTAATATGTAGCTGTATGTTTGAAATACAAATTGTGGCCAACAAAAATTTCGTGCAGATACCAGCTCTTATATTTCAGCAAAATATAAGTGTAAATTTGATAGTTTTCTGTATGTTATTTTTATTCGTATGTTTTGACAAATATCTAGTAAAAAAGTTTTAATTTAATTAACAAATTTTGTTTCGTTAAAAAACATCTCATCCCCCCCTTTTTTTTGTAATTACTGCCCGTCAACTACTTTCAAATTTGGCATTGGCCCGTGTGGAATGCAAGTTTGAGATCACTGCTGTAATGTACCGTTTATGGTAATGTGCCTTCTTGTATCATAGTGAAGTGCCATAAAATTCATGGAAATGAGAAAGGTAGGGATGATGTATTTCATATTTTTCCAAAGGAAAATTTGCTTTTGACGAAAAGATGGATACATGAGTTGAAGACAGGATTTTATTAATGTGAAGAACGCAAGAATTTGAAGCGAACATTTTCTATGCAGTGGTTGTGAAGATTACATGAAAAATCGCTTGCTTGGATTGCCGCAAAAGAAAAGTGTTAAAATAAAATACTGTACGAGGGGAGGGGAAAACAAAAAAATGTTGCACAGTGTTTTCGAAAGACTACACGGATTAACTTTGAAGAAAATTCATTTTGTGGGCCGATTACGAAAATGATGACAGCTACAGTAAATCAGAGACGAATGATTTTAAAATAGAACTCACAAATGGCGATGTAAATATTGCTGAATGCCTTAAATGTAAAAATAAATGACTTCAGTATCACAAATTTTAAATCATACCTCCTTAGGGAATTTTGTCACCTGCTCAGCAGTCTTCTTTAAATGCATTCTTGCTATTCAACTGATGAATTTTTAATACATACTGTTACGAAAAGCCCAGTTGCGGTAAGATAGCTTCCCCGCAGAGCGGGTTTAGGGTTCCCAAATTTGGCGCGAAGTATCCCATTTGGCGTCAGAATTGGCGATATGCTATAGACGAAGCCAGAGCATTCTAGAATGAATTCTTATCGGTTTTCTCCAGAATGGTCTTGAAGGCAGGTCAAAAGCTATATAAACCCTTCCTGTACGCAGAATAACAGTTTATCGTGAAGAGTATCTTGAGTGTATCGAGTTCAGTAGTAGTAGTGCTCTGAGTTCAGAGATTAGCTTCAGAGCGATCAACCTAGTCGGGAGCTGTAGTTTAGTGCTTTGTTGTGAAGTTGTCTTCACCATTATAGCCTGAAGGCTGTGTTGCTGATTGTTTCAGCGTGTTTATCGTAGTTTTTCGACAACTGTAACGCGTCTTTAGAATTTCCTGTGTAATACTGACTAATAAAAGTTTTGTTTTGATTCTTCGTCAAGTGTTATCATCAATCACTCCAAATTCACGAACCCGTTACTCCACTCATCATACGGTCAAATTTCTTAGTATTTGTTAAATGTGAGTTCGGGCTATTGAGGGATCTCTGTAGTAGCTTTGCCTTTTTGATGCGCTTTGCACTGCGTTATACTTCACGTCCGTAGTAGTTTGAAGTGTAACTACTGATTCTACTGTGTGATTCTGAGAAGAGTTGTACAAATATTTTTGTGGAAAGTTCTAGAACTGTAAAGTGTTTCTTTTAGTAAAAATAAACTTTATTAAGCTATCATTAGTTCTGTGTGCATTCAACGTATTACGAACCCGTGCGTACGCTACAATATTCTAGAACTGTGTAGCGAAAGAAAGCAATCGCTTAAATCGTCATTGATCTTCCCGTTTTCTTCTGAAGATTGAAATCGTATATTGATAGCCGTAAAGCAGCTTTGATAGCCATAAATTGCTTCAATATTCTGTATAAGTGTGAATATTCAACGAATTTAGTTTCTAAAAATAGTGGAGAAGCTTTAAAAACATTGTTCTCTCGCCCTTACAACGCCTTTTACAAGAGGCCGCGATGCTATAATTGAAAATACTATTCTAAAGAACAGTTTTAAGAAAATAAAATTTGAAGAAATTATTAGTTTTTGTGTTACCTTTTTTCAACATGAATGACATTAACCATTTGAATGCTACTGTAATAATAGACTTTTTATTCTAAAAAAGTGTTGTATGTATTAATTATACATTAAATTACAAAAAAAAAATAATATGGAATCAATTTCCTTTGCCTCTGTGTAAAAATTAATGACTAAATTTACGAGGTTATGATAATTATAAATTCATTAAGTCCCGACTAAATTCAGGAGGTTATGGAAAAGAATTAAAAATGATTGATTTTTCATTTTCTGAGCATTAGTTCACATTTAAGAGAATTTAATAGTATTATTAATGTTTTTTTTAGTTAATAAACATAAATAGGCTAGACAGGTGTGTATATGTTGTTAATATACCCAACATCTAAAGCGGTATTTTAGCAGTTTGTATATTACAGTACTTTTTCTTGTATAAACTAATTTTCATTTGGGGGTCATATTTTGAATACGTAGTGAGATCTCGATCTACCAGCTGTATTTTTGTTTATAAGAAGGAGATATTTTGTAGCCAGGAAGTTTTATGTTTAGAAAACATTAAAATTCTTCATCCATCATACAGGAATTTTCTTGTTTTATTTTCGATTCTGTGCCTCATCCGTTGCCAAGAGAATCTCATTAATAAAAAAGATGGGCAGCAGATAACAATAAATATTTCATTCGAGTTTTGCATTGTTAAAAAAGGGTTATGTTTTGGCAGATGTTCAAATTTCATGTAGACTGCATATCTTTAGGAGAGTATAATCATCACGGCCGCATAATGATCGTTCAAATTTAATGATTCATTTGATTAGTATTTTTTTTTTAATTGAAACCTCAGGTACTGAGTATGCGTTTTTCGCTAGTATGGATCTGCCTCGGTTGTAGCTGTCCAATGGCATCCATTCGAAGGTCATTTCGTTTCTATAGCGACCTTTTAAACATAACCCATTAATCATCTATTTCGAGATTCCTGGGCTGATGATTTGTTTTTACTAGGCTAGAGGGTCATGGTTTTGCTTATACAAGAGGAAACGCTAGGGTTTCAATGTTTATAATTAGCGGTTTGAAACTTCTGTTTACCAAAATTTCTGGGTTCAGTGGTTTCGGTGGAAATTTTATGTTCTTGCAGCGCACTTATATGCAGCAGGATTTCCTAACGTTCTACGTTTGTAACTGAATTTTATTTAACGCAAATAAAAGAGAAACAAAAATAGTAATACATAAATATGGCCATCTATATCATATTCTAAATTTTTTTTACAGCAACATTCTTATGATAAGTACCAGAGGCGTTATTAGTCTCGAAGTTCATTTTTTTGTTCTAATAACTTTTCAAATTGTCGTCACGAAATGCTATCGCCATGTATTATGTTAGAGAAATTAGATGATGAAAAATCTGTATGTGTGGATAGAGAGCCATTCTTAGCGGGGGTGCAATGTGTAAAAGTACGCGGGCGGCCTGACACTAGCGATACCACGCTTAAATATTTTAAATTCATTGTTAAGTAAGTGCCTGTTATATGTAAGTACTTTTTATACAATTTGTCATATGTAAGTACTTAGTGAATGTGAAATAAAAGTTTTATTAATCATTGAGTTTTTTCCCCCTTCTTAATTTGGGGGCCGCAATCTTGAGAAAGTACGCGAGCAGCCAGTGGCATAGGAACAGCCCTATATGGATGTTCCCCTATTCTAGAAAAATGACGGTTCCTTGGGCCATCAGAGTTTGAACGCAGCTTCACCCGAATATGTGCACCAAGAAGCCTGAATTTTGAATTTGTATTTTATTTATTTCATATTTTAAGCCCCCCCCAAAGGGCGTTAGCCCAGAAGGGCTATTAATTTCAAAACAGCATTTTGTGCGATTCACTTTTCAAACTGTGGTCACCAAATATAATCGCCATGTAATATGTAAAGACACTAAATAATGAATCTGCATGAATGTTTCTCGCATTGTGAAGAAACAACGGTACCTAGAGCCAACTAATTTTAAATAACTTAGTCCTACAACTGAATATGGACACGGAAGCCCAAATTTTGAATTTCGAATTTGTTTTATTACCTATTTAAAATTTTGCAAAACTTGAACGAATTTTTTTATTAACAAAGTCGACGATTTCAAAGCTAGCAATGGCAACACTGTACGAAGGGAAAAAAAAATTATCTCCAGCGCGGGAGACTGTGTATCGGAAAATCTAAAGTGATGCTGTTTTTAAATATTTTCTGATATTGCTATTGAATTGAATTTTATATGTTTTTAGTGCGGAGAACATGATATTTAATAAATAGTTAACACACAAAACGTGAAAAAAAGCTCCCTTTCGGGCGTAATATAAAATCTGAAAGCTTTCAGATTTTTTCTAACTATATTATTTCACAAATTTAATTTGATTGAATTAATTTATTTTGTGATTAACAAACTCAGCGATCTGAAAGCGAGCAGTGGCAACGCTGTTCGAAATAATATTTTTGTCTCCGCGCTAGACTGTTGCCATTCGGAAAACTGTGATATATTTATCTTTTAATTAATAAACTCTGCTATTCGAAAACAGTGCGTTGCCACTGATGGAAATAAAATGCTTTTATCTTCCATGCTCCGGGCTGTTGCCTATCAGTAAAGCCTAAGTAAGATATTTAACTTTCAAATTTAATGTGGAAAGTTATTGAATAAGAAACTAAGCGATTTAAAAGCAATAAACGCATTTTTATGAATATTTTTTTTCTGCTTTTTAATATGGTTCATTTAAATAATGCATTAAAATCATGAGATGTCTAATTAGAAATGTTGAATACTTTTATGGAATGACAACAATCTCGTAGAAATGATTACATACCTTTTTCTATGATAACTATTTTAAGCGGCTAGTTTTTAAAGGAATAATACAGCGAATATAAAAAGTGCTTGGCAACACTTAACTCTCTACCGGGAATTCTGAAGATATGCTGTTTTTAAATATTTTTTGATTTTGCTGTTGAGTTTTATGAAGCATAAGTGCGAAGAGCATGATATTTAATAAATGAAATTAAAAACACAAAAAGTTAGTAGTAAAAAAAATGTTGTGTATATCATCTTACAGGAAAACAATAATATGGTAAACTGAGAAAATCCTGGGGGGGGATAGAAAAATAGACTGCTTGACATTGAAAATGCAACACCAAGAAGAAGTGGTCAGAAAGTGATGAAATTTGGAAAAAAAGACAGAGACAGCAAGCAGCAATAAGAGATCTTTATTTCAAAATGATAGTCAGAACACATAGCAAGTAGGATGTACGACCACCGTGGGCAGCGATGCACGAAGAAACATGTCTTGGCATAGAGTCAATAAGAGTGCAGACGGTGTTCTGAGGGATGGCTCTCCATTCCTTGTCAACCATTTGTCACAGTTCGTCTTCTGAACGAGGCAGGGACAGAGTCTGCAAACGACATCCAATCACATCCCACACGTGTTCGATTAGTGACAGGTCAGGAGAGTACTGTGGCCAGTTATTGGCAGAGCATGTTGGCACATACGAGCACTGTGTGGTCGGGCGTTACCCTGCTGAAAAATTACATTAGGCAGCCCCTGAAGCTAGGGGATTGCCACCGGCCACAGTACATTATCCAAATATCGTTGGGCCGTTATAGTGCCCTGAATATGAACTAGAGGTGACCTGGAATCATAGGCAATAGTGCCCCAAACCATTATGCCACGTCGATGCCACACACGTATGCAGTGACTGTCACTGGATAAACAGAAGCGTGACTCATCTGAGAACACGACGTTTCGCCATTCTGTCATCCACATCGCTACGGTCCGGCACCACTCTAAACGTTGGCATCTATGCTGTGGGGTCAATGGCCGTCTTCTTAACAGACGGCGTGAGTACAGGCCATGTTCAACCAATCAACAGGAAATGGTTCTAGTCGACATGGTATCTTGCGCATGCTGCAGAATCGCGGTACAAGTGACTTGCAGGACTGCCACAGCTTGTCGGCGGATGCGTCGATCCATGCATGTTGACATCACTCTGGCTGCACCTGCACCCCTCCTTCTTCCCACATTTCTTCTTTCCAACCATGTTTGCCCTAACCGATGCACCATGCTCGCATCCATGTGAGTATCAGCTGCGATTTGACGTAAGGACCAACCCACCCTTCTCAGTCTGATCACCATACCCCTCGTAAAATCGTCTATCTGCTGGAAGTGCCTTTGTTGACGACGGCCTGGCATTCTCTCCTATTACACGTATCCTCCGAGACAAAAACCAACTTTCTTCGATAATTCGTTTAGTAGAAATAACGACATGAATATTGCCCATTCTGTGTGTTCCTTCCCTTATATCTTACTTCACGTGCGTCGGAGAGTTGCGCATTTCACATCATTTGCATAACTCAGTGACGTGTGTCTACTCTAAAATTTGCATAAATTTTTTACTACTCCTTCTTGGTGTTGCATTTTCAATGTCGAGCAGTGTATATGCCAAAACTTAACACGGTATCAGGAGTTCATGAGCAGTTTTTAAAAATTTTGTGATTTACATTGAATTTCCTGTGGTGTAAGTGCAAAGAAAGCGATATATAATTATAGAGCTAAAAAGAAAAGAAAGAAAAAGAGAAGAAGGAAAGCAAAAAAAGAGGTAGTATTTGCTGTGGAGAGTTAAGAGGAGCCTGATAGATTGAGAGCATAAAAATCCTTAACAAATCCTCTGGTGGGGCATTACCAATCGGAATCCTGTCAGATTTTCTTGTCTTCCCCCCTTTTATTTTATTTTATTAATTTATTTTGCAACTTGGTATTAAAGTTTCTGATTGCTTGTTAACTAGCGTGTTGTCGTTAGAAGTCAAATCTATTGTTTTCCGCTTCTTTTGGTTTAATGACGCATCCCCACACCAGAATGATTACGTAATTATTTTGACATAGGCAAATTTGTTGTAAAATTTTTTAATGCTCTTCAAAGCGCAAAATAGTTTATAGTCCAGTGCAAATAACAGTTCTGTGTGAAGTAAAGGATGTATTATAATCGCACAAAATTTCAGGTATATCATATTTGAAAGAAAATATCCATCTTAACTGCTCTCAAATCCATTTCAATGGATGTTTTTGCTTGACATCTGTATGTACGAACAGAATAAAGGACTATTTTTCGAAAACGGTTTGTAAAATGGCTTTAAAATGGATGCAGAAGAGATTTGTTTTGTGACGTCTGTACGTATGGATGTACTGTATCTCTTATAACTCAAAAACAGTTAGCCGTAGAACGTTGAAATTTTGTATATAGGCTTGCTATAACATTTTGTTTTGCACCTCCCTAGTTGGGCATATATATACATATATACACGTTTGGTGC
>KK113608.1:0-19579 GCA_000611955.2 Stegodyphus mimosarum | reverse complement strand
GCTTTTTTTTTTTTTAATTCTTATATGTTGGTAAATTGTGCATTGTTTGCTTTAAAAGTGATTATGTCGTTTTTATATTCCGGTTAAGGTTTTTATGCCTTCAGTTAATCTGTTGGCTTTAATGCTAGAATTATAGCCAACAGTTTAAAAGTGGTGCTAAGCCTAACGAAGCTGCCATTTTTTTACATTTGAAACTCTTAGTGGAATATTGAATTAAGTGAGTTGATATGCCAAATTCAGTGTTTTTTTGGCCAGCGGGACCAAAAGTTAACTTTCAGTTTTGTACCTAAAAAATTTTGTCTTCCTGTCCGTTGGCTGAATTGTTTGTTTTTGAGTGCAAACTATAATTTTAATTAAAAAAACAAACAAAAAAATTATCTGTTTTTACCTGTTTGTTGTTTTAGATTTTTCTGTACTTTGCAATTTTTAATATGCTTTGAGGTTTTATGTATTTTTGCTTTGCCACAAAGTGAGAACTGAATTGATTGAATGAGAAATATATCTCTAATGAAATTCGAGGGAATAAGTTTAAATGAAATGCAGCAAAAAAGGTGTATAATTTAGTAGGCCATCCAAGGAAGTTTTGTGTTCACATAAGATTTTTTTCATTTTTACCACTGTGGTCCCAACTGAAAACTTAACTTAATCAGCTGTGAATTTATTGCTTTTTTAGAGCATGTTTAAGTATCCGCTTTCAAATTTGGATGGAGGGTGCATTGGAAATTATTTTATCCTCTGGTTAAATAGTAAAATTAACAAATCATCAGTAAACAGATCTTTTTTTCTCAACTGAAAGTCAATATATTTTTCTAAATTTAACAAAATATATTTAATCAAATCTTTTTTTGTATTCATTATAGTATATTTGCATGTCTCTAATTGGTCTTATTTATCATAGGTTATTTTATTTTATTTTAAAAAACTACAGATTGAGTTTTTTTATTGGGATTTATTATTTTACCGTTTATTGGTAATAAATTAATAGTTTATAATTAGCAACTAAAGCAGACAACACTTCTTTGTGGAAAGAAAATAATACAGCATATATTATGAGTGGGAATTATGTAATTGTATATTATTTGGTTAAACAGATAGATTCAAATCTTTCATTTAAAATCCTATTATATATTCACGTATACATAGCAAGTTTTGCAATATTTTGTAACATAAATTTTCCAAACATTGAAATATATTCTTTTCATTTCAGTTCCATTGATTTGAATGGTGTTTTGCCAGCCTAAGTTGGTATGTATAGCTTTAGATTTTGTTAGTAATATGTGTTGTGGAAATGTTTAAGTATATTCGTGAGGAAAAATTAGTCCTTAAAAATAAAAAAAATAAAAAAAAATCAATTACATTGAATATTCTAACTAGCTTTCCGAATTTCCCAAAATTGTCTGTCTGCAGATCAAAAACTGCCCTGCCTCTTCTTTATAAAGATAAATACATAAGGACAAAAGTCAGATGTTTTTGAAAAGCAACATAGTGAATTTCTAAGCATAAGTTAAGTCTGTCTTAACTTAGTTATTTCAATAAGCAAAGAACTAACTACAAGAAAATGACTCCTTTTGACTTTACTTATTTTTAAAACTAAAGTATGATTATAAGAAATAAGAACATCTTTTATTCAAAGTTGTACAGTTAGCAACAGTGCTGGCTAAGGTATGTTAAAATCGTTTTATAGCTGTTGATTTTCCCATTTTAACTCGAAGACTAAGTAAATCATCAAATCTCCCAGTTTTTGTTAAGTTAATGCCCATCATTTGTAGAGCACTTTTGTCAGCGACTGTAAAGTTCAATTGAACTGCAGGCCAAGTCCTCTTTCAATACTGTATGGCAAACTCTCATAACATAAGTTTGATTATCGATTATGCAAATGTTATTTCCATTTTAGGGGTCATTTCAGCGTAAGGAAAATGTCTGCTGAAGCAAGATCAAGTAATATGGTGGATAATCGAGCATTACAGCTCTTTTGTATAAATTGTATCATGATGAAGGCTAATGTAGCTAGTCATTATCATGGAGAAAGACCCAAAAGCGTGTTTTGGCATTATCTGATGTTTGCAGTAAATTTCGGAGAACATCTTTGTACATGTTACTATATATTGTTTCTCTTGCTAGCTAAAAACTTCACTTTTTTGATGTTTTTATCACTACTAAAAGCTGTAGACATACTATTTCAAGCAGTGTTTGTAATAGAATCCCATGCATCTTGAAAATGTTTAAACCATTCATAAATTATACTTCAAAGATAAGCTTCATCTCTGTTATCTTTCTTTACCATGTCTTAGACTTTCTTTCACAGATTTATCAAGCATGAAGCAGAATTTAAAATTTGTTCGCCACTCTATTTTACAGCCATTCCTTCACTTTTGCATATTAGACTGTTACTAATAGAAATCTGTGATGCATATTACTATACCACCCTCAGGTATGTTTAAGCACATTATGGAGTATCTTTACCATGCTTCATTGTTCTCCCACTACCACTCATGCATAGCCATGTAATGTTATTTGCTCCTTTATTGTCAAACCTTGTATATTGCTAGAAGTATGAACAATTGCACGTAACTTAGCTAAACGTATCAGACAAGCTGAATATAAATGACAGTTCACCTTCAGCTCTCATTTGAAAAATAGGGAAATGAAAGACACTTTTAACACTACCAATTGTTTTTCTTTCTCAATATGCTCAACTATTGTGCATACACTTCATTTGGCACATTAGCTGTAGCATGATGAATTTTACTTTGATTTACTTAGTAACCATTCTTTAGCAATTACAGTTTTTTTCCTTTCATATGTTTTTTTGTTTTCATAAGTAAAATACAGTTATTTATTTATGCCATATAGTCAGAGTGCCTGGACAAAAAAAAGGGGGGAACTTTATATTCCGCTAGCTATGAATTAAAAGCTCTGACTTTATGGATGGAACTGAGATTAATATTGTCTGTGAGGCAGAAGATGCTACTGGTGAAATGGAAGATGATGATAATCAAACGGTGTTGACTCAAGCAAAGATATCAGAGAATTACCAAAACATTTTGAGTTGGCTTCCGCTATTAAGAAATTTAATTAAGATATGTAAGGCTTAAATAATTTTTTCAATGATTTAACCAATAATTTTTCAATATTTAACCCTCCGAGCGTTACGGGTTTAGCCCTGAAATTTCGAAGTTCCTCAAAATATCATGAATAACTGGTATTTTCTTGATTTTAATTAAAAAAATGTCTCTCTTATTTTGTACCTTGATTCCTTTTCTTTCAATATACTACATTCAAACCGAAATTAGGTACATTAAAAACTAGCAGAAATTTTCATGTTTAATGAATATAGAACGCAGCCTTCTAGACGGAATTTTCCGGCCGTAACGCTGAGAGGGTTAATTATTTCAATGATTTTTCAATAATTTAATGATCAAACTATTAGCCAATAATTTTGAAACCATATATAGCTGCTCTCCCAGACTTAAGTATAAAATTTTTTTTTAAATTTTGCAGCATATACATAGAAGTATTCAGTAATTTAAAATGTTATATATTTGTTGTGTCATGATGTGGCCAAACCCCATGTTTTTTTTTTTTTTTTTTTTTTTTCTGTCTCTCTTCTTAATAAACAGACTATAGTTGGATAACAAATTATTTATTTGTTTGGATGTTCTTAGTAGCAGATGCCAGGAACAGTTTTAATTTTTTACTTTTAATGAATATTGCCATTTTAAAAAAATTAGCATAGTCTGAACTGTACCTTTTTTTTCACTCATTTTTTTAAAATGGAACCATGGGTTATGATGATTATTGAGTTATACAGTCTTTTTTTTTGTAATACTCTGTATATTATAAAATATGCTTTACCATACTGAGGTTAAAGTTATATGTTATAATTGTAATATGCTTATGTTTCAGGTATACTGAGCTTTTGAGAATTATTATAGAATGAAATCCATTCTCTTATAATAACTTTTCAACCAAGTGTTTGTAATGGGGAAGCAGAATAGCAAGCTCAAGCCAGAGGTTCTTGAAGACCTGCGTCAGAATACAGAATTTACAGATGCTGAAATTCAAGAGTGGTATAAAGGATTTTTGAAAGACTGCCCAAGTGGTCACCTTTCAATTGAAGAGTTTAAAAAAATATATGGAAACTTTTTCCCGTATGGTGATGCATCTAAGTTTGCAGAACATGTGTTCCGCACTTTTGATGCTAATGGTGATGGAACTATTGATTTTAGGGAATTCCTGTGTGCTTTAAGTGTCACCTCTCGAGGAAAACTAGAGCAAAAATTAAAATGGGCATTCAGCATGTATGACCTAGATGGTAATGGATATATATCTCGTCAAGAAATGTTAGAAATTGTCACAGTGAGTTATTTTCATTTCTTATTGCATTTTTGATACTGCATTATTTTTAAGTGTTATATGAAAAAGCATTTATGTTTGAAAATTTTTTTCTCCCATTATGTTCTAATACAGTGCAATAAGAAATTTTCTTTTAAAAATATATCTTTCATATTACAACTTTGTCACATTTTGTAGCATAAAATATACTTATAGTAATGTGGATATAATCATAGAACATTAATAGGTACATAATAGGATGAAGAGAGCATATTAAATTAAATTTTCAAGACTTTGATTTATGTTTCTTTACTTAAATTGTAGCAATTAAATCATCCTTTCAAAATATATATTTTTAATTTCATTAATGAAGTCTAATATTACATATAATGAGGATATTCTAAAAATATCATAAATTTAGTTATTAAAAAGTTTCTACTTTGTAATAAGACAATTAATTTGTTAAGCTTCGAAGAATCATAATAAGTTACTTGTTAATAACCTACAAAGCTTCTTCAGTTGGTAAATGTCCTTGAAGCTGTTAACATTCATAAAAATATATCTTCATTAGTTAATGGCATTAGTTTCAATTCATTTCTCCCCAGTGCTTTCAAATTTCTCATACATTAGCATTTTTGCATACCATTACTATTTTATTTGACAGATGAGGTTATTTTTCCCTGTACTTTGCTCTGTCCATTCATTTCTATATAAATATGGTTAACACACTCCCTACTTTTCTAAAAATTTTTGTTTCTATTGATGAGGACCTAATAACCTTGTGCCTGATAACCCAAAAAACTTGCAAAGTTTTATTTAAAATCTATGCCAGTCTAAAGTTGTTTTTTGGCATAAATTTAAATTTTAGATTGGCATGTTTCCCACTCAGTTGTTATTCTTTGCTTCCTTTTATCAATTATAAATTTACATAAGTCACTTTAACTGTAAATGAAAGCAAGTCTGTCTTTTAAAGACATATTTCTGATATGAATTTTTGGAGAATTAAGTGCATTCATAAACAGTATGGCTTATCATATATTCTTGAAACTAAGTAGGCTTATATAAGAGCATAAAACTTAAATTTATGAAAAATGAGCTTACAAATCATCCATTGCAATGGATGTTTGGTCTCATAAGAATGCTTTTAAATTTTATTATAACAATGTATTTAAAACTGCTATTTATTTCATTGAGTTGGGTTTCTTTGAAGCTTTCCATGTCCATAAAAACATTCCAGTTTGGTTAGTAATTTTAATTCTAATTTTTTACTCCATTAGTTTTCAAAAAGTTTATTTTGTGATTGGTTTCTATTTTCCTTCTTTCAGTGTAAGATATTAGTTGTTTATTTTCCTTTTATTGTAGAAGGTAGTTAGTTGTGTTGGTATTTTGTTGAACCTTCTTTTTAGTTTGTGTGTGCCTGTATTCAGTTTTTTTATACCACTTTTCAGTATTACTGCTTATCTTATAAATTAATGTTCATTTTTTTTATTTTAGTATGTCTTATTTGTGAATTTATTTCTTTGATTTTTTGGCATTGTTGCAAAATGATCGACATGTTTGGATTTGAACTTCTTTAAAATACTTGTTACCTCGTCTAAAATGCAATCAGTCCCTTAGAATTTGGAATGGAATCATGCAAAGTAATTAAAAAAGCTTTTGCTGCTTTTGACATCCCATTGATGAAGTGCTGGCGGAGAGGAAGTGAAGTAACTCACCTACTAGAAAATAATGAATGGTTAATGTAACTACTGACTCACACTAATACATGGATGTTCACACCAATCACATCTTGTCCATTGTCAAAGAGAAATGGATGTATCGAAGCAGCCATGGGGGTATGCCATGAATGAACACACGAACAGGTATTGGTTTTAGAAGTTCAGGTAGGGAGATCTGAGCCGTTGTAATGAACTCCACTCAGAGCAACTACAGGCATTGGATGACAAGTCCCTAAAGGCAGCCACAGAAGATGAGAGCACTTCGTTTGGTGAAGTCACTGAACACCACTGAACACTTCTTGGTTTCTAAAGAAACAATTAGACTTTACCTGCACTGCATAGGGAAAGTTCAGAAGTTGGACAAGTGCATGCTCTGCACATTCTCAACAGCCAACAAAGAATAATGAATGATAGCCATGTTTTCCTGAGCGTAATGCCACAATAGTGATGTGTGTTTGGAAGAAATAGACAGAAAAGAATTAAACCATGTGAAATCCTGGCAATGGGACATGCAATAGCATGACAGCATGGGGCAACAGATACCTCATCCGCATGGCTGTCATGCATCGTACAGTATCCTCTCATGTGTTAGCACAATGTTGGAGCATGTCTACACATATTCGTTGCTGCACTTTCGTCGACTTTAATGGGCACAGCAACACAGTGCGTGGCATGTCCTGTGACAACAGGTTGTTTTCTCCAATAAATCTTGCTACAATCTGGAGAAAGATGGAAGATTATGTATTAAACATTACAAAGGGGAGTGTCTGCTCCCACAATATGTTATCCAGTGTCATACTGCACAAATGCCTGGCATCATGGTTTGGGGAGCTATTCAGTATACTGTCAATCCCATCTAGTTGCAGATGGAGGGCAACCTCAACAGTGATCTCTACATAAGGGAAGTTGGGGAGCCAGAGGTCCTCCTATGACTGTTTTATTGTACAGGGTTGTTATTTGATACATATGCAGTTGTTTGAATTTGGAAAATGTATAAATGCAGGATAATTTTTCAACTATCAGTATGATTGCTTGAGTTTTATTTTTCCAAACAAACTGCTATCAAAATCTTTACAGAAGCTTCCTAGAATTGTCTATACTTAAAAGTAAATTGTGTCTAATATGTATTTATGCAGTACACAAATTGAAATGCTTTTGAATGCTTATTTATTGTAGTTGATGTAATAATTATATTAAAATAAATAAACGATTTTTTCAAATAAATATTTTTTAATTAATTATATTAAATTGCACTCTAAGGTCTGAAGCAATAAATTAGTTTACTTAATTGAAGCAAATAAAAGAAAAAATAGTGCAAGTGTAGTTTAATGAACTAAAAACTTGAAGAATATAATCAATTGTTTACTATTTGAATTACTGATTTATTTAAAGAATTTTTTTTCCTGTGGTGGAAAATCTAGTTGCTTGATACATTGGCAAATTTACCAAGAAATTCTTGGTAAATTTGCATCATACATATATTTGAATTCATAATATACATATAAATGGCATCATATTTGATTATATGATATCATTGGCACATATAATATGAAATACATCATATTTTAATAAATAGTAAGCAAATCCATTTGGTCAAAATTCACCTTAAATACATTAATTAGCTATCAAGAAATTGTAATTAAGGAATAAAATATTTGCTTGTAGTCAGAAAAACTTTTTTTCGTGTACTAAATACCATCAACAGAAATATTAAGGATATGCTGTAGTCTGGTTTAAGGGTTTCTTGGTCCTTAGTTTGATTGTCTTTCCTTACTTTTTAGGCATTTCTTCAATCAGTTTACAGCTAATTGGGATGTAAAAACAATTTTAATCAAAGAACCAAGACAAATCAATATGGAATGTATACCTAAGTAAAGAATTTCTGGCTTTTTATTCAGGTATACATTATATTTTTAACTATAAGTCTTTATGAATAAAAGGTAAATATAGCTGGTGGATTTCTGGATTGAGCAGTTAATGGTTATGCTCCATGTCTTTAAAGTGACTGCAAAATTAACATGAAACTGCAGGACCTTTAATTTTCATTTTTGTCCTGTTTTTGAGACAGCTTCAAAATCTACCTCAATTCAATCACCTACTTTTTCAGGCTGCTTTTTTTCATGAATGGAATAAAAATTATTCTATTGGGAGAGAATTTTTTTAATAACATATTATTGAAGCTGCTTCAAACTGCTATTACAATAGCTTAAGAATATCAGGTACTTTCTGATTACCTGCACTCTCCACCAAAATGTGACAAAAATGTATTTTGAAGGCAAAACAGTATGTCGCCGAAAGGTATTTATGATATAACCTAGGTATGCATGTAGCACATATCTGTTCTAGCCAATGCACAGTGCTGAGCTTGCACAAATCTTTAATATTTAAGCAAAAGCAATCACTGTGTACATAGGGAAACCAACGGCACAAGCAAGAGATTTCTTGAAAATGGTAATTGGCGAAAATGGCGTTTTATTGCTGACGTTTCTTCCTTTTCCAATTCCTTTTCCAATTTGACGTTTCTTCCTTTATTGGCTGACCTTTCTTATATTGAGGAATTCTTAGTGCACTATTGTTTTGAAAATGGTTGTTGCCTATCATGCATGGTTTAACAAAAAATTAGTTCCCAATGGGTTTGCATATACTCTCCAAAGTTGGCAACGAGTTTATAACTTTTTGTTGGAGGTAGCAGATAATCAGAAAGTACTGAATATCTCTTAATATGTACTGTGTATGGATTTGCAACTGCTATATGTATACATATATATGAGTTAATAAATGAAAAGCTAAAAGGTTTATGTTATAGGTTAGAGATATAGTTCTGTTTGGATGAACATAGATATTAGATGTTAAGAGTATATGGGTTGGCAGTGCTTTCTATTTTAATATACAATTTTTGTATGGTTTTTCCTTTAGTGATAATAATAATACATGTACTCAGATTAAATAGCAAGAAAAAGAATCAAAATTAGTGAAATGATAATTATAGTGTCGTAATTAGTAGTTATTTTAGTATCATACACAGTTTAAAGATTGATATTTTTTAAATCAATCCATTAGATTTCCCATATATTAACTAGTGACAGTGATTGCTAACTTATTTTATTTTTCCCTTTAAAATATCATTTCAATATGAAAGGAAGTTTAAATGGAGTTTTTTGTTTGAATTTATGGAATTTAAATTTGCATAATACCTGCTGTTGTGGCTTTAAAGATAGGAAACTAAAAGGCTATTGCAATTTTATTAAAATGGTAAGCACTAATCTTAATTGATTAAACAAATAATTTTTAGTCATGGAAACAAGTGTTTAACTTATAACCCAACAGTAAAATAAAATCGTCTGCATAGGTAAGAAACGATTTGGTTCAGCCAAAGAAGCTTTAACAAAAGACTATGTCAGTGAATCCCCCTCCCTCAAGTTGTTTGAAATG
Organism: Stegodyphus mimosarum; assembly: GCA_000611955.2. NCBI lineage: Eukaryota > Metazoa > Arthropoda > Arachnida > Araneae > Eresidae > Stegodyphus > Stegodyphus mimosarum. The sequence continues at coordinate 10,094 of KK113608.1, read as the reverse complement.
TTTGTTTAAAAGAGAGCACTGTAGTCTGAAAGTCCTGACATCTGAATAGAGTTCATTACATTAGTTCAAAAAGCTTAATTCGTTGACAGTTATTTGTTGCTTTGTCATGCAGTGCATATATTTTCAGTTTTTTTTTTGGGGGGGGGAGGCAAGGGATTGTAACTTTATAAATCAAAAGTTGTTTTTTTTTTAATCTTTATACAGTGCGCTTATTTTCAAATTTTTTGTTGTAAAGAAAAAGAAACTTTTATGAGTCATTTCATATTAAAACCGGTAAACCTGCAGGTTATCTAAAGTGAAATTTTGCATTAATCATTTTTGCAACCTTATAAAAATTTAGATAAAGGTTGCAGGATGATAAAAGAGCATTCAAACATTTTATTTCTGCAAAAGCATCCAGAAACTTTAGAATACATAAAAAATATAGAGTGTTAGAAGGAATGTATATAGAAGAAATCTAAAAATTTAAAGATGTTTTCTCCAAATATTCCTTTTATGAATTTAGTCTGAGTATTTTAAAAAGTATTCTGTTGACTTATTTAATGAATAGAATTCATTATCTGTCAAATATGGTAATAATTTAATTTGATTGGGTTTAATGTCAGTTATTTTGTTTTAACAAATATGATGTTTCATTTATTTATTTTTTATTGTATTTGCTTTCATATTTCAACTCAGTATTGAAATTTATGCATGCTTTTATCTCAGCATCATGTGAGATTCATATTTATGTGGTTTCAAGAAAAGTAGAACGAATAAAACCTGGTTTTGGTGCAGTACAACTATTTTTGGTTTTGCGCCAATATTCTTACCAACCCTAACTATATTAGTCATTTTGTTGTACAGAGCCTGTTCACATATTTTTTAGATGATTTTTATAGTAATTACAGAAATATTTTACCTAAAATTTGTATGTTTTAAATATTTTGCTTGATAACCCTTATTGTGTTCTATCTTTATACACTATTATTTCGAAGATAATAGAGCTTTTCATAGTATCAGAAGAGGTAGTTTATCCCATTGCTCTTAAGCAGCATTCCAAAGTCTAAGGTGGTTGTAGGTTGATGTTTAAACAACCCCCTTTTTAAAAGTGAAGCACAAAAATGCATTGGGTAGACCAGGAGATTTAGTAGGGATATTGAGTGAAGGGTATGAAAGTATTTAAAAAAATTATATGAATTAATATATTTTTTTATACAAGTATTTTTTCTTGAATGTGTTATATTTTTCCACAGGCCATATACAAAATGGTTGGTTCCGTCATGAAAATGCCAGAAGATGAATCAACTCCTGAAAAGAGAACAGATAAAATTTTCAGGCAAATGGACAAAAATATGGATGGAAAACTTTCACTTGATGAATTTATTGAAGGTGCCAAGAGTGATCCATCTATTGTCAGGTTATTGCAGTGTGATCCCCAGTCTTCACATTGACCTTCACATGTATCTGCATCCCATAATTCTTTGCAGCCTGGCTGAGCTCACTTCAGGAAGTGCCCTCTGATAAAGTCTTGTTATGCATTGCTGCTGGTAGAATGCAGTTCAGATTTGCTTTTGCAGATCAATACCAGTATTTTTAAGACTGGAGGAATCTGTCCGCCACAATTTTGGAATTATGGGATGAAAGCCTTCATTTTCTTGGTAAACCCTTTTGTTAAATTTTACTGTGCTTTAATTTCAAGCAAATAATGCTTTCTATTCCATTAAGTCAAAAGCTGTTTGAATTATGTAATTAATACCAAGAAAATTGCACTTTGTGATGTTTTATGTAATAAGGATGTTTTGTATATCACGGTGTTTTATATAGTGTTTGTTTTCACAATTGCAAGTGTTTAAACTTTTCTGCTCCTTTGCACAATGTTATTAGCAGCCACAAGTGCAGCTTGTGTTTTGTGTACAAATTTGAGCTTTTGAATGTATTCTGCATTTTTAGAACTGAGTTATTCAATATAAAGCTGATTTTTTTATGTAAAATATGAACTGTAATTTACAGAATGTGTACTTTTTCAACGAAGCAATAAAAACCCTTTTCCATTTCTTCAAATTGTGTGATTGTACTGTGGTATTTAAGCACTTAAGTCATATTCAGCATTTTAAATATCTAGCTGCATGGTGTTAACATATAAATTTATATATTATAGTTTCTATGACAAATAAAAGTGTATAGCTTTTTAGATTCTAGTTCAGAATATATATGAAAGATTTTATACAATTTAATTAATGAGGCAGGTGTAGTTTTTATAAAAATATTTCATAATTTTAAAAATTTCTATTTTAAATTCAGGATCTTTTTTTAGTGATGCAATTTTACTGTGTTTCAACTCTCTATATTACTTGAGATGGGAAAATTATAATTAAGTTATTAAGCCTTATATTAGGAAGTTTGTGCATTGGGATAAGTCCAGTGCTAGCTAACACATTTTTAAAGAAATGCTGTAGCTCATTTAAAAATGAATTTTTGTATTTAAAAAAACATTCTGTAAATTATGGTTTGAAGACTTTAAAAGAATTGTCTTGCATTTGTTCAATAGCATTCTAATTGTTTGGCAAAATTTTTATCTGTAATTTCCTTATTCTGTTTAGAATCTTCATAAGTTGTATCTTGAAGACATTTGTAATTTTTTTAATATAGAAATTTGGCTCAGCATTTTAAACGTTTATAATTTTTTTTACATTGATTTTTTTATGTTTTTAGTTATATTTTTAAAAATTTATTACAATGTACTTAAATTAATAAATTTAGTGCTGTTTATCCCATAGAGGTGAAATAAGAAATCCCGAGGGGAGGAAGCAATATAGCATTTCAGTTTACATAATTAATTAATTTATGTCTTAGAATGGCAACTTTTTGATAACATAATGTGACAAATCTTTAACTTCTAATAAAAAAAGCAAAGCAGTACAAAGCAGACAGTAAAAACACTTGTCTTTTTATTTTGTAATTAATACTGTATTCAGCTTGCATTCATGTGATTTCTATGTTATGCTGTCAGGACTACTATTCCTTCTAGTTGATTTTGCAAACGTAACTGGAGTTTGTAATAAGAACAGGGAGCTTACTCAAAGCTATGTTCATGTGTGTGTGGAACAGACAACACAATTAAAAAGGGATTAACTTTATCCTTTATTTCTCACAGCATAAAGGTGCTTCCGCACTTCAGGATACAGAGACCAATACTTTTGGTCTAAGATGTAGAAAATAAGAAATAAAGTAATTTAACTAAATAGAACTAAACTTAGGTGCTTTACCGAAAGTAGTAATGCGAAGATTGTCTTTTTAACACTACGCATGTAGTGAGGAATGCAAAGAAGTACAATACGTCTTCAAATATCAGCGAGAACTAAGTTTTGGCGTTAAAGGCAGCGAGAAAGCTCTCTCTTTCTCTTCTTACACATGCCTAAAAGCCATGTCTTATATACTTCTACAGTTTGCAACTTCATTTGCATAGACAAAAATCTATTCGCGCTTATTCTGGCCAGAAATGGAAAATAAGAGAAGATAGTAAAGGTTTAAAATAAAATAAATGTTAGTAAGACTTAAAGTCCTTACAATGTGACATAATATTTGATGGCAATACATGTTTATTGACTTCCCTCTGAAAATCAAGTAAATACCTAAACCTATAGTTTGCATAATATTTAGTACATACTGTTATAAATTATTATATCTGGATTAATTTAAGGAGTTAATGTGCTCCATGAAATATTAAATTAGTTAAAAGGAATACTTCTTATATGCTTATAAGAATAGTTAAGGAGTAGAGAGGTAGTAAAAATTCTATTTCCAATTCTAATTTTTAAAAATGTTTAAAGTTTCATGCGTTTCATACGAATTCTGCTGTCAATAAACTATTTTGTGCATATGTTTTCTTTGGAGAGGGTTGTGATAAAAGTAAAATAGTGATTCTAATTTTACTAGCATATTATTCACATTATGCTTCTTTCAAAAATTACAAATGTCTTTATCTTAAACAATATGTTTCAACTGTCTTTTTATGTATTTTCAGCAAATTATGTTATTTTTATCATTTGGTTCAATATTAAATTGCCTTTATTGTATTGCATTTTCTGGCTAATGTTATAAATTTGATTACTGCTAGAATTCTATTATTATAATTATTTTTATCAGTTAGTCACAGAGTTTAGAGCTTGAATAATTGATTGGATTTTCAAGGTAGTGCCTAAGAAATGGTAGATTTTGTTAATTCTTTGTACTATAGAACTCAACCATTCCAGAGATTTAAATGAAACTTCATGATTTTTACTTCAGTAGATTGTAATTGATTATGATTGTTATGAATTCAATTCATATATTATTAATGCATCAGCAAGTATGGCTTGTAGAGTAGAAGTTTTTTACATCCTACAGGAGCAATATAAAGAATGAAAAATTTGCGAATAGATAAGTTGAACAAAAATGTGATATATTAGAGAAACGAAAGAGAGAGGACTAATTTATATTTTCCCCTTTAAGTTTCTGTAATTTTTAGTAACTTAAAATCTAATATTATTAACCTCCATCATATAAGCAAAAATACTAAATTTACAATTTTAATTTTTTTTTTACCCTGAATAAAATTGCAAAGTGTAGAAGAAATTCCTGAAAAATTTGTAAGCTAACAAAAGTTAAAATTGAATATGATTTTGTTATTCTTAGATTGCATTTACACTTAAAGTACAGTGTAATTCAAATACTGCCTTGTGAAATTTTTACAGTAATAGAAATGTGACACTATGTGTCACATGCTATTCCAACTCCAGTCCCTGTGATTTAATGTTTATTCTACTCTGTCTTTTAAAATGTTTATGAAAGTAAATTGTGTGGCTATTATGACCCAGCAATATATATAGTCTGTTATGCCTTGCAGCATTGCAGTGCTTCAAACTGAGATGCATTTAGTATACCAACCAATGTATGAACATAAAATTCAGAAGATTTTTGAAAAAAAATCAGAAAAGAGTACATAAAGTAAATTTTAAAGAAAATTTGACAAGTATGTATGAATGTTTTGAAACAATAAAGAGCAATAACACTTGTAAGGAAAGTTATACAAATTTTAAATTTATTTCAACGTGTAATTTTTTGTGGATTTCCTAAAAGAAAATCTAGAAATTTCACTTTATAACATTTATCAAATTATGTCAATATCATAACAAAGGTATTTGAAAATTGCTGCATAGAAGACGTTTTAAAACATTAGAAAATGTTAATTTTTATTTCAAATTAATTTCCCTCAAAATAGCAGTATTTTGATATTATTTTAATGATAACATATTTATATTTATTTAAATATTGTTATGAAATTCACAAATCACATAATCAAAATCTTCATAGCAAACTGATGTAAGAATTGGTAAATCTAGTATATCAGAAAAGTTAAAGAACTCTTTTGATACAACAGAAAGGAGAAATTCAAACATAAACCCAAATATATGTCAAGAAATACATGCTTAAAATACACAGAAGCAAATCATCACAATTCTTTCATTCTTTACAGAAAATTGCAAAATTTGTTAAAAATGAATTTAGCACATAAAATCGTAAAGCTAAGAACTCTTTTCTTAAGAGATTAGGGAAAATGAAAAAAAACTGGCAGATATGACTTTAGATTTTCTTATTAGTTTTTTTCAAAAAGGTTGAATTCATTTATTTGAATTGTGTAAAACAAATGAAACTATCGGTAAAAAGGGAAGAATGCCTTCATGAAAGACTTTTTAAAGAAACTGGCTGATATACATGCTGCACATGGGAAAAGCATCCAGCCTCTTTGCCAAGACTTGAACATAGGCCAAACTACCATTATTCAGCAGTTTTACTGCTTGGTCTCCTGTGGGCCAGTCCAAAAATTTGAGTATTGTTTTATTTATATAGAATTAATTGTAGCCTGTTCAGTTACTTTTAAAAAATAAAAAATATATATCCAGACCTAATTCAATAATAAAAGAAAAGCTGAAAATAACAAACAAGGAATTTCAGTGTCGGCTTGGTTTGGCTTATTTAATTATGACAGAGTACTCGAGAACTATCTGCCTACGGGGAGTAATGCCTTCATGGAGGACTTTCAAAGGGAAATTGACTGATATACATGTTACACATGGGAAAATCAAGAAAACATCTGTGCAGCCAGCCCTTTTACCTAGATTCGAACCCCGGACTGAACTACCAGTGCTTGGCAGTTTTACTGCTCGTCAACTGGTGGGCCAAAGAATTTCAGAATAAATTGTTGATTGTGAAGTGAAATTAAGGCATCGCACATTTTTTATATACATTCCTGGGGACATAAAGTTATTTAGAAAAATATTTGAAATAATCAAAATAGCAATATCAGTTCATGAATTAAGAAAATACAGATTTTAAAATTTTTCTGATTAATGCAAAAAGACTGATTTCAGTTGGTACTCTGAAATTTTATTTTCATTATGGCACTTTAACTGTGTAAAATGCTAGTTTTTAATTCATGTGTTTTGTGCAAAAAATACTTCTGATAATTATATTGTTGAAAATAGGCATCATATTTTTTAATAATTATTAGGATTATAATATTTTAAAATTCATAATCAGGCAAAAAATTCATTTGAATCTCTTAAATAGTAACATTCCATGATCAATATTTTGATATCATCGAAAAGTTTAATATGCAAAAGTGGCGTGCAAATTAAACTGAAAGACAATCTTTGCCCGAGCACCAGTGTCCCATTTGCAATTCGATGTTATTAATAAGAATTTAAAAAAATTCTGCTTTTACCTTGTTTCTGTTAATTATCTGTATTTTAATTTTTTACTATTTTGTTGTATTACGTTAATATTTTTTAATTCTAGTAAAATATATCATCAAAATTCATTGCCATTTATTATTTACTTAAGCATTGTATTTTATCTTTCTATTAGTTGAAGTTAAGAATTCAGAACTTATTGTGATTGTTATTGGATGTGCTTGAGCTAGCTCTTTTGAGCTTATCCTTAATACTAAACTCGGGGAGAGAGGTTCGCCTTCCTTCCCTGTGCTGTGCTGCACTGCACTGAGTGGTGCAGAAGCACATAGATGCTCCAAGTGATTATTATTAATTAGTTTATACCATGTAGCTTATCTTAATGTAGTTTGGTATGATGAGAATTTTCCAGCTGGCTAACATTGATTCTTAAACCCTATAAATAGATATTGATACTTATGGTAATAAATTTGACAATTTTTTATGTAGATAGTGAATATTAATTTCAAAAATACTATGAATAAAATTTAACATCATTATGATGATAGAAAATAATGTCTGCAATAGTGTGTATCCAGTTTGATAAAATTTAAATACTTTTTATCTAAATCAAAGATAATGAATTTTGTAAAAAAGAAGCCAAATGATTAACATACAAGATTTTGTTCTGATATCAGGTTTATGCATACTTATATATGACCTTTTGTTCTAGATATGAGAATCATTAAAAAATGCAATCAAAGTCTGTAGAAAAGTGTTAGCCAGTCTTATTGGCTTATATCTTTAATGTGCCCATTCTGAATCAGTAATCTTCATTAAGGCTAAGTTATGTTGAAAATACACATCATCTTTTAGCAATTTGCATATGAATATTAAATGAAGAAAATTTCAACATGAGATTTTTATATCTTGTATTTTAATAGATATTTATGGTGGTGTAACTTTAATTAGAAGCAATATTTACAAGTAATGGAGCCCCTGAATAAGTTAAAATAAAGGGGTAGTTGAGCATAAGATTCATTTTTAAGAAATTATTCTGTATCAGTAGGAGCTATATCTCATACTAAGAATAATTAGGTTGTCATATTCGGTGATAAATGTTATGCAGTTTATAAGAATAATTCATAAATTATGTAAAGAACTGTTGAAAAACAGTCTTTTTGAGTCTACATGTGTATATTTCAGTGCCTGTTCAAAATAAGGATTGAAATGATATTTAAGTACTATGCAATTAGATTTATACATCATGTAAGAATCAAGATGGTTCTTTCTTCTTTATTTGTATTAGTTTTTATTTGGTGAATAAGTTTAAATTTTTTTTTTTTTTGCCTTTTTTCTGAATAATTATGAGTTCTCAGATTTTACAAGTAATAATAGCTGAGAAAAGATTATTATTTTTTTTTACTTGCTAGTATTTATGATACTATACTATGTTGTGTATTTTTATATTATTTTCATATAATTTTCCGTATAATTTATTTCTGTGCATTCATCCTTTTATATTTATAATGGATGTTTTGCTTGCTGGTTGAGATCAAAGCCCATAATTTATACTATCTGTAAAATCTTTGTAGTTCTTCTTTTAAGAAGAAATTATGTTTTCATAAATCTGTTTTATTTTTTAAATTATATTTTACAGATAAATTATTTGGAGATTATATTTACATATACAGTAATACTGAAATTATTTCACATAATAAGTTTACATCTGAAAACTATTTTCAACTCTAAAGTAATTATTGATTTGTTCAAGTTTTTTTCAGTATTGTTAAAGTATTGCACTATAAGCACAAGTATATTTTTTGTGAAGTGGCTTGTAATTGTGATGAATATATTATTCTTTGTAATGGATAAAATGTATTTGAGGAACTTTAATGTATCTTGTTTCCCACTTATTCCTCTTATAAGAAACATTTTATATAATTTGTTTTGTTCTTTTTTTTCACTTTAATCATATTTTTGATTGTGAGCACATTACATATACCTGTAATTACTCTATATTTCTGTCCATTCATCATAAACAATAAAAATGTTCCTTTATTTCATCCTCTAAATGAGTAACAGGGGTACACAATTTTCTACTTGATATGCAATTTTTAATTTGTAATACATATCTAAAGTAATAATGAAAAAAAGATTGCTATTAGAAAAATAATTTTTCAAAAGAACAGTTGAGTGTGGATGTGAAGAAAATTACTTTTATCTAATTAGCAACACATACAACTGGACAGGGTCAAGGGGTGGACAACTTTTCATTTAAATTTAAAGCATAAAAAATTATATCTTAATAATTTCAGATAACAATTTAAAAAAATTTTGGAATTTTTTTTAAGGCAAGACATCAAGCACTCATGTAGTAGTTTTGAAATTGAGAGTATTGGCCATTATGCATCACGGGGATTATCACAGGAAGACAACACAATACAAAGTCTCATGTGAGAATCATACCAACACAAATTTAGGATTTGTGTCATATATTAATAACTCATCATTTTACAACAGCAACATTCAGCAATTTTTCCGGCTTGTGGAAATCAATATGGTCCAGGATATGCAGTTCTTCAAAGATTATATCGCAAAAATGCTGCTTCAAAAATATTTTCATTTTATTGTGAAAAAATATTGCATCACAGAATGCAAACTGAATTCTATGCAAATTATATGTAAGTTCTTGGTGAGACTAAAAGAACTAAAAATTAAAAAAAAACTGTTACAACAGTTGAGTAAAAGTTAATTTTTTTTACGTAGAATATAATTTTTAAATAATCTTGAAAACCAAGAAAAAAACTGCTTCTAAAAAAACATTCTTAGTTAAAAAAAAAACCACCTTTGAGTATTTGTAAAAATTCAAATATCATGTAATTCATGCACTACTCTATAGACTATTTACTTAGAATGATATCTCATAATCTGTTAATCAACGTGTGTTTTTAGAAGTAAAAACGTGTAAGTGAAAAACAATAATGACTTAAATTTTTCTCCCTAAAATGAAAGTTTTTTTGAAAAAAATTTTAATTTGTGAGCTATTCTGAGTCCATAAAACAGTCATTCTGTATCAAGAAAGGAGGAAGGGAAACGTGCTCAGAATTAACTTGCGATAAGTTCTCTCTATGTATCAGTTAGTTGTCATATGTCTCATGATAAAATTGCTTTGAATAATCAGATTCATAAACATAGTTAAAAATAGCAGAAACAAGGTTACAATAAAAACTTTCAGTAATTTAACATATCGTAACAATTTCTGAATAAATATCATAATGAGCTGTGCAGATCTGTTATGAAACCGGATTTTGAAGTTCAAAATTCGGGCCGCTATATGTATATAATCTTTTTTTACAAATAAATTATGTTTTTATTATTGTGGCAAAATGGTGTGTAGGTCTA
>KK113607.1:31887-74824 GCA_000611955.2 Stegodyphus mimosarum | reverse complement strand
CAACATAAGGTTTCACAGTTTATGCTCACGAAGAGAGTCCAGAGATTGAAGGAGAAACCTTACGATGTATCTTTTGGAAACTCGATTACCTATACTAATATTTATCGGTTTCGTCGTAATTCGATTTGCAGCCCGGAACGCAACATCGTGCAGACGTAATCGTGAAAGACGTAATTTGAATATTAAGGTCATTCGACTGATTCTTATTAGTCATTTATAAATATTATTAATTGAGTGTCTAATATACACATATTAATATTATGGTTGTATTAGGATTGTTTTTAATTCCAGGAACATTTTATTATTTATGTCCTCCTCTACTTCTCAACCGGGCTGGGCCGGATAAAGGGTGAATGGAGCGATTGGGCCCAATCGGGCCCGGCATTTGAAAGGGCCCCGTGTTGCAATCAAAATGAACAAAAAAAAATTCGAAATTTAAAGCAAATTGCTTTTGACGATAATGGATAAATTATGAATTATTCAAATAATTAAAAATATATTTATTTTAAGTTCGCATTGCTGGATGAGATTTATTAATGTGTTTATTATTATATAATCTATCTTTATAATATAGAAAACTGATACCCGTAAAAGTTCATGTCAAATTATTAAATTTAATCAGGATAGTTCTATATTAGAGAGATTTTGCACTACGTACGTAAACTACTATGCAGGTATATGCACACGCAACTAGTTGCACAACTATACCAGCCAGTGTTGGATGTATAGCTAGTATCAAATGTCAATTTTTTCTTGCATTTGTAGTTCGCTATTCTTCTATTCGTTATAATTATTAGAGTCGTATTCTGTGACTACAATTACTAATTGTTGAATACTGTAAGTACTAATTATATTACATAATCTTTATTAACAAACAATTATTTTTAAAATTAAAAATTTAAGTATATTATGTGATTAAAAATGGATACTTAACCTATAATTTTATCATTAGATGACGAATCCACTGAAACGAGAAAGAGATGTGGGAAGAAAATATAAAAGTGGTAGTCTAAAAAGGAAATTAAGTGCAAAAAGGAAAACGGAAAGTGAAAAACTCAGAGGTGTTTTAAACAAATTTTTAAAAATAGGTAATGATGACAAAGGTGAAGAAGAAACTAATGACAAAGTTGAAGAAGAAAGTACTGACAAGCAAGAAGAAGAAAATAGCAAAAATGAAGAAGAAGTTGATGATAAAGATGAAGAAGGTCAAGAAAAACAAGTAAAAAATGAACAAGAAACACAATTACACAGACCGGAGCCGGAACAGGAAGAAGCAAATATTGGAATAAAAATGGAATCACTGAATATAACTGATGATCCCGCGTCTTGGCCGAGATTATTACTAAAAAAATAAGAGATTATTTAGTTATAAAATATCCTGCAAAAATTACCTTAAATGAGTTTCTGCTCAGAAAGGGTGAAACACACTTTTCAAAAGTGCATCTGCATAGAAAACTTACGAATGGTGAAATAATAAGCCGTCCTTGGATAATAGACTCTGAATCAGAAGACAGAATATTTTGTTTTTATTGTCGGCTATTGAGTATAGGTGCCTCAATTGCACTAGCCACTGTAGGATTTAATAACTGGCCAAATATATATAATAGCCATACATGAAAAATCAGAAAATCATTTGGTAGCTATGTTAAAATGTACAGAGCTTCAAAAAAGACTTTCTGCTGAGCAAACAATAGACAATGTTCAACAGAAGTTGCTGAGCCAAGAAAAAATTCTTTTGCATAAAATATTTGAAAGATTATTTTCTGTAGTTCAGTTTTTAACAGAAAGTAATATTGCGTTTAGAGGATTCATCGAAAACCTAGGTGATGCACGAAATGGGAATTTTCTAGAAATACTTGAATTACTTGGAAAATTTGATCCGGTAATGCAGGATCATATACAAAGAATTGCCACAAAACAAATACACCAAAGCTATTTAAGCAAAACAATACAAAATGAAATAATAAACTTAATAGGCAACAAGCTAAAAAATAAAATTATTGATAGAATAAAATATAGAAAATATTTTGCCGTGATTCTGAATTGTACTCCAGATGTCAGTCATCAAGAACAAATGTCACTTAGCATCAGATATGTTTCGGATGGAACATTTCCAGGCTCGAATATCGCTATATATGAACAATTCATCAAATTTATACACGTAGAGAGCAGCACAGGAGAAAATCTATTTTTTGTGTTAAAAAAGTAAATTCAAAGTTTAGGACTTGACATCAACAACATAATAGGGCAAGGCTATGATAATGGTTAGAACATGAGGGGAAAAGTCTCCTGGGTGGAAGCTAGATTCTTAAAAGAAAATCCCCGGGCTTTTTTTACTCCTTGCGTTTGTCACAATTATAACCTAGTATTGGGAGATGTGGCAAAAATTTGCCCAGAAGCTTTAACCTTCTTTGGCTTTTTCCAACGCCTGTATGTTTTGTTTTCGGCGTCTTCAAAAATATGGTTAGTACTTCTCAAATGTGTAAAAGGACTTACTGTGAAGCCGCTTTACAATACCAGGCGGGAATGTCGAATTCAAAGCGTAAAAGCAGTGAGATACCACAAAAGATTCAAAAATTAAAAGCGAAGCAGAATCTCTGGGAAATGCAATGAAAGACTATAAATTTTTAGTATCACTGGTTTTTTGGTACGATTTACTGTTCCAAGTCAACTATGTTAGCAAGGAACTTCAAAGTGAATCTGTAGACTTATCCATTGCACTTTCTTCATTCGAAAAACTTTTAAATTGGTTCAGCAACTACAGAAATACTAGATTCGAACAAGTTTTAGTTCAGGCAAAAACTCTTGCAGAAGATTTGGAAGTATCAACAGAATTTCGAAATAAAAGGCTTCGGAAAAGAAAGAAACATTTCAATTATGAAAGTGATGATGAACCCATTAAAGACCCGATAAATGCATACAAGATATCTTTTTTTAATGTTGTTTTAGATAAAGCTACAGAATCACTAAAAGATCGTTTTGAACGCTTAAAAAATCATAATGAATTATTTGGGTTTCTGGGAAAATTTCAAAATATGGAAAAAGAAGTACTTCAAAAACATGCAGCTGAATTAAAAATTTCTCTAACAGATTCTAAGTAAACAGAAAATGATGCACCAAAGGTGAAAGAAGCTGATATAGACGGAAAAATGTTAGTTGAAGAAATGGAAGCTTTTGAAATCTATTTTTCCTTCAGAATATTTTGAAAATCCGTTTATAATGTTGAAAGTTTTATCTGATAATGATAGAGCAAAGGCATTTCCAAACTTGTTTATTGCTCTCCGAATATTCTTAACAATTCCAGTAAGCGTTGCTTCTGGAGAGAGATCATTTCCCAGGCTAAAACTAATAAAAAACTATCTGAGATCGACAATGAATCAGGCTAGATTAAATAGTTTAGCAATTACGTCGATTGAAAGTGAAGACGCAAGGAAATTAGATTTTCAAACAATTTTAGAAGAATTTACAGAACAAAAACTTAGAAATATGTAAATTCATGTACTCATTATTCGGTGATGAAAATTTATATTCAATAAATGCTTTTGTATTTTGAACATTTTTATTTTTTAATTTATGTAGAAGTTTACCTATCTGATGATCTATGGCATTTGATATACTTATATATATATACTGAATTTGAATTTTATTTAAATATTTAATATATAGAGAGGGCCCCGAAAAAAAAAATAATTCAATCGCACTCATTCGATCCGGGCCTGCAACCGGGGTAATGGAGTGACTCTGACAGCCATACCGAAAGGCGCGAGTTCGAATCCGGGAGAAGGCATGGATGTTTGTAAATGTGTAGTATCTGTTCGGCGTGAGGGCACTCTAAATATGCTGCGAGCAGAAACTCCACTCCAGTGGTTGGTGGCAGGGAAAAGAAGTGGGAGATTCTTGAACCCATTCCCCCTGGAATGCTCTCCTTCAAAACTGGGGGGTGAAGTCGTACTGTCACCTATATGGTGACGAAGGCTGTTGCCAACGACAGGCGTAATCTTGTCTTCTTGAATTTCGCGGGATTGCTCTGATATCAGACAAGCGAGATTCGTCCCAACAACAACAGCTTTACTAGCTCCACAACATAATTCCACACTAGTAGTGTGGTGCTGTTTGCATTACGTCATATTTTCGGATGTCTATGCCAAAGAGAAATCCAAAGATTCAGATAAAAATCTGCAAGTGGTTATAAGCCTGAAGAAGTACTGAATTCTAAGAATTTAAAGATAGTTTATATTTAATAATTGCAATGCATAGCCATGCTTCTATTTTACATGTAAAATATTTAGGGAACATGAATTTCAGACCAAAATTTAATGTACTAATATAGCAAGGTATTTTCGAATGCCTAACTTCCCGTTTTTATTTTCATCATTGTTGTAGAAGAAGAGGAAGCTTGTTATTGTGTATTTTCTTAATGATGGGGCGAAGTTCCTTAGTATAATCAGTTTCTTTTTCTGATGAGTAACTTTACCTTCTTTTGTTTTTAAGAGAAATTAATAATAAATTAGAAAGGTAATCAATGCTTTCAATTTAAATTCGCAACTTTCTATTTTACGTATGCCAATTTTTTTTCTAAATGTGAAAAGAAACGCATAAATGCATTTCTTATCAGTTCATGTTCTGTAGAATACCGTGCATATTTGAGAAGATAGCATTTTAATTTAACATTAAATTTCATCTACATTATTGAAAATGTGTCAGAATTCATTTTGATTATTATAAAAAAAAAGTTTTAAAAACATTTAAGCTATCAATGTGAATACTTGTTGCATCTGTTTTTCGCATGTACAGATGAAAAGTGTTTATAGCAATGTAATTATTATATAATGGGAAAAATGGTATATTTATGCATACTAACTTTAATAAAATATATTTAAAATTCTTTCATCTTTTCATTTTGCTTCTTTTGCGTTCATAGTAATTGTGTTTGTTTTTCCTAAAATACTACGTGTTACTTATTGTATGGACGTATCGAGATGCATATCCTACATATACGTAATTGGTATGTTTTTATTTCTTTACAAATCCACATAGTATGCATTATTCATTAATCGCTTTCCCATAAAAAGGAAATAAATAATATATTTAAAAACATATAAGTCTTGAATTTCATAAGGGAATATCTAAATTAAGTAATTATTAATGAGATGAGTAATACCATGAGACTGAATTGTGATTTCGTGTCTACATTTTTCAAAAATGATATAAAGACAACTGTGAGAATTATTGAAGTTTCATGTAATTTTCTGCAATTGACGTAAGCTCCGAATGATCAATAATTTGAAATTATAATAAGATGTTTCAATTTATTTTAAAATGCATCTTGAATTGATGATTGAAGAGTTGCAAAACTGCATTGTGTTTACTTGTGTTATGTATGTATTGAGTGTATAAAGCCTTATTTGTAATTTAAGTATTACTTCAAATAAGGTAAACAGTAAATTTTTTGAGAAATGTGCTTTTGCATCTGTTAATAAAATAACTCTTTCATTCATGTTTATGTGAAATAGGTTTTTATTTATAGGTATTCCGTAAAAATGAAATGTCATGTTTTTTATGGAAGGGGAATATTTCAGAAGAAAAAACTGATTATTAAATATTAGCACTTTAAAAGGAACTTTAAATGAAAATGTTTATGTGACTGAAAAAGTATATAAGAATTGGTGCTTATGTATTATTGTAAACAGTATATAATCAGTAAACCTAGTTACAAATATGGTTTTATTTTAGTATATATTTAGTATATTTTATAGTAAACCTAGTTACAAATATGTTTTTATTTTAGTATATTTTATAGTAAACTATCAGTAGACCTAGTTACAAATAGGTTTTTATTTTTGTTGTGGTGGAAATTTCGTAGCAATCGCATTGAGAAAGAATTCGGAGCATTGCTCCTTTAGCAATTTTGCGACAAAATATTGTATTCATGCAGAAATTTCACCCCACTTTGTTCTGTTATAGGAAAATCCTACAAGCATAAATTTTCAAGTCAAGTTTATAACAAAAAATAATCATAATTTTTTGATAAAAGCTGTTGGAACTTGGAACACAGCAAAAAGAATGCTTACCAGAATGGCAATGCTTGAAACTGAATATTTGTCATGCACATGGTTGCCTGAATAATTGCTATGCGTGTGGTTACCAGAGTTTGATGTATTCTCTAGCTTTGGAGATTTCTACTAAGGTGGCTTCGGTAACACTTAAATACCATAAAATTAAATGTTTTATGCCTGTATTCATTATTTGAAATTGAAAAGGAAAGGATAGTTTTGTGACATATTGAAAATTTGATTTTTTACATTATTCCCGCAGAGCTACTGAAAATTTATAGGTGTGTTTTTTGTAACATTATACTAAATCTATAATGTTCTAGCTAAATTTGTAGTTATTGTCAGCTAAAATACTTATGAACTGTGTAGAAAATTATCACGTAGCTTACCAATGTAAATGAAAGTTCAAGTAAAGGTTTAATTTACTCTTCACTCAACTCTCTAATGGTACATGTATGGCTCCTCTTTGGCATTTTTAAGATAGAAAATAAAAAGCTAATCTAATGCTAACTATGCTATTAAAATAACTATTAGAAAATTAAAATAAACCCCTTCAAGTCTCATCAAATTAATAATTATCTAAAGTTTTTTTATCCACTAGTTGGTTGTGAGAACTGATAAAATATAATAGCTTTAAAAGTAACAATATCAGATTTATGAAATGACTCTCTTAAGAACAATATGAAAGTAGGAAGGAGAGGATGAATCCAAGCATCAAGTATATTGTTAATTTTAAACCTTTCTATATTAGCCACAGCAAAAGGAAAACCCTAGTCTTTATTAGAAAGGCAGATGTAATCACAGTAAGATGTTGATAAATTAAATAAACCTTGTTTTTTTCTCTTCGATATATGTTTCTGGTGTGCTCTTCTATCCATTATTCTGTCGTTCAGTACAAATATTTGATATTTCTTTCATTAAATAGCATATTTTATTCAATAATTCAACTTCCTGATATTGATATATTATCAGGCTGCCTTATTGGAAAATATACTAAACTGACTAATAATATCTGTTCAGTCTGCAAAAATAGACAGACTGTTAACACATTTTTAGAATGATTTCAATAGAGAATTGGGAAAAGGGGGGGGGAGCAAATGTGGTGGAATAAAAATTTCTGGCAAAAGCTTAATATATGAAATGAGAAATATTGCCTGCTACTTTTAAATTTATTCTTTTAAAATTTCACAAGTAAACATGCTGTGGATTGAAGATATGTTTTTGTTCTTTCCGAAGAGAAATATTTCTCTTCCATAATTTAAAAACATTGTGAAATCCATAGTACTAAAATTTCTAACTGCAAAATAATTAACATTATTGATTGAAAAAAAAAATCAACATAAATCATTACTTCTACATAGAAGACTCAGAATGAATAAATGGAAAAGGTTTTGTTGTTTCTAATGTTTCGAAAATTAAATCGTTAGTAATGAGAGAAAATTCACTGATGTAGAAATCAATTGTAAAGTATTTAAATCTTTAGCAGTTTTAAATAAAATAATAAACCAAAATTTACAGTTTAAAAAAGCTAACAGTATTATGTTTACTAGCTTTTGTCGGGGCATGTGACTCAACACAGAACAATGTGTAAAACTTCCTGTGAAAACTATTTAGCAAGACATAAGTGGAAATATGTTGTGGCCCTTGATGATGCTTGGGTTTACTGAAATGGCTACAGCAACAACAAAAAAAGTGTGTTTATTATCAAAAATGGAGAGAAAAAAAAATTACAAACTTGGTTCCATCAATATAAAAAAAGTTTCAGTAAAGGGCTTATGATTGTTGCAGGATTCTCTAATGAAAAATTAAAAATAAGAAGAATGAAAAAAAAAATGTTAAAAATCAACTTTATGTATTATCAAGAGAAAGTTTTATTTTCAGTATTTACAGAAAAAATTCCATTTCTTTATCCCAATGATTTTGAAAGAGTGAAACTTCATCAAGACAAAGCAACAAGCCATACTTAGAAAACTACACTGTATTCCTTGAAAAAATGAAGCCTGGTACAGGTATTTCATATATGCATTTTCATTGTATCCTTGCAAAGTCTCTTTATGTTTCACCTATGTACTGTTGTTTGTTTGGTTTCCTGAGAAGAGCTCTTTCTAAATGAAACCCACCACCATTAATGGACTCTGGGAAGTAGTGAAAGAATAATGGAAATCAGTACTCATGGAAATTTTACAAAAAAACTTCTGTCATGAAAATGACAATGCAGACTTATAGTCCAGAAAAAAGGCTTTCAGATCGAATATTTAAAAACAATACTCTTTATTTTAAATGTTAATTAAATAGCATCAAAATCATTCTAAAAATATGTAAACACCTTCTGTAATCTAGAGCTCAGCTTTATGCCATTGTCATGCTTTATTAAAAGCCAAGGAACTAGTATGTTTCTAAAAAGCAATTTAAAAGTCAAGTAATGAATCTGCATACACATTTTTGTTTACTTATTTCAGTATTTTACATTTTATGCAGCTTATATTTGTATTCATCATCTTATATGATGGTCAAATAAGCAAAATAATTGCATATTTAGTGTATCAAGGAAGGATATAGCACAAAAAGGTCATTACTAGTTTTTTGCAGACTGGTACACCTAAACGAATGTTGAGAAAGAAGAAATGAATATGGGTATACCAAAATTTTTCAAGGCTTAGTGCCTCTAAAATTCTTTATCTGGCCCTGATGATTGTAGTTTACAAATAAGTAGCACTGATTTGGAAGATTTTCACACTGTAATAATTTGCAGTTGATCAGAATAGTAATAACAGTAGAAATTTTGATACTTTCATATTATAACAATCACCATGAAAGAAAATTGGCCTGCACAAATTGCAGGGTGTGAAAAGAGTTCAGCAAAAAATGCATTGATTTAACAAAACCATTGTTGAGAAAAATGAAATGTAACAAAATTACACTTGCATTTTTTTCTTGTTTGCAGTTTCTCATTTAAAAATTTACTTCTTACCATTAGTTTCTGCTGTAGTTAAGATGGCTTCAAATGGATTTTTGTTTGTTGTACGCTGATGCCACATAAACTCTGTTTGGTACAACTCAAGATGCTGTTTCATCATACATTATCATCTTTCAAGAAGAAATTTCCTCTTTTAGTAGAGTGTGCAAAAATGATCGTGAAGTATATGATAATGAAAGCATTTAGAAATCTAATGTTAACTCTTTCACGATGGGAAGCGCAAACATGCATATTCTTATCGCTGAAGCTGGCAGTCTCTTTCGCGAGTGTCTGTCCAGGGCCGGAGGTTTTTTTGCCATTAAGCCCAAATCCATGAAATTACTGAAATATCAGCATATTGTTTAATAATGTTCTGTAGAGTATTTAAATAGACATCTACATGTATCTGAAACCATATGGTATGAGTCACGCTACTCTCATTCTGAGTAGAAGTTCAAGTCTTCATGAATCTGAAACCATATCATATACAATGAAATCTTGGGCCAAAAGTTATAGTTTT
Organism: Stegodyphus mimosarum; assembly: GCA_000611955.2. Taxonomy (NCBI): domain Eukaryota; kingdom Metazoa; phylum Arthropoda; class Arachnida; order Araneae; family Eresidae; genus Stegodyphus; species Stegodyphus mimosarum. The sequence goes on along the minus strand of KK113607.1, from coordinate 65,295 downwards.
AAAACGTTCCACGATACTGGCACAAATGTGTGACTGCCGAAGATGATCAAGAAATGCTCTGGCACGCCAGCATGTCGGCTGGGAAATTTCTTGTTGGCAAGTTTACATGACAACTGGCACAAAAGGGTTAAGAGTTGAAGGGAGAAAAAAGCATTTGTGTTAGAAATTGTTTCTGTGTTTGCTAGCTATCGTTTCTGAAAGCAATGTAGTTTCTCAAATTTTAGAGCTAAGCAATAGCTGAGCATTAAAATTGCTGAACACTGGTCGTTTGACATGAGCTCAAATCCAGTGGTTCAGCTGGCTGCATGGGACATTTCTTGGTATTTATCACATGTAATTTGGATACAAACTAGTTTTGACAAATGTTATTAAGTCCCCCACAAAGGTATCCCTTCTTTTAGGCAGGTAGCCCTCAAGTGTTTTGCCGTAATCTGGTCCAATGCAATTCTTTTGGGCAGTAAAGTTATCATTCATAAATGTGTATGAGGCAGTTATTTACTGGAATAATTACAGTGATCATGTGAGGTATTACATACATTTTTCATTTAGTGATCTACTTAGGGCAATTAATTGAAAAAATTGTCATTTTTCTTCATAAGTCTGCTGTAACACAAAAGTACCAAAATATATAACATTCAATAAAATATATAACATTTCTAAAATATACTTGTTGCTGAATTGGTTTTATGTGTATACTGCATTAAAGGCCTAAATTCTGTTTGTTGACAATTTTTGACCGTGTATATGCTTTTATACCTTTTATGACTTTTAGATATCGCTTCTGAACTGGGAAGGAGGATTCTCATTTGGTGGAAGTTCTTACCTTCGGGGTGGGAGATACAGTCAGCTTTTTAATTAGCTGTCAAGTTTAGTTTTACTTTGAATATTAAAAACTACTTTATTTCTCATTATTTTCTATACTGTTTATTGTTTGATTTATGAAAATATGTTAAAAAATAAGCAAAATCTAAATTAAATGTATAAGAAGATGTTCTAGTAGTGGTGAAAGGAGTACATGTGACAAAACAGATTGAGAACTACTGTTTTAGCTATAAATTTGGGAAGTTTGATTTAGATATTTTTAAACATATTGTGTGGTTTTAATCAGCCTGTAACTTCATATTTATTATGCCTGTGATTTAATTTTATATCAATTATTTTTTAAAATTTTTATCTCAATTTTTAATAATATTCATGCTATTTTATTTCTGTAGATCGAAAAATATAAAAACACATTAAAATATTATATGAAATACTTGTAGAGATGATATATGCTTGTATGTAATATTCATAAATGTATATAATTTATTTTAAATACATTGTTTTTGTCAACTGTCAATTCTGTTTTCTTGCAGGTGTGATTAATCCTTAAGAATCCACAATGATAATGTGAAATTTTGACATCATTCATAACTCCAAATTTAGTTTTATTTTTTTTAGCCCATGAAGCGAAAAGGAGGCCATGATAATAATCAGGTATGAATTTTATACACATTTTGCATTTTCTGCTTTATCTTTCGTAGTGGAAATTTTTTCCCTTGTTTGAAATTATGATGTAAATTTAGCAAAATATTAAGTTCTAAGTAGATTTTTCTAATAAAACTTTCATTTCTGTATCCAAAGTGTTATTTTTTAAACTGTTAAGTAGCACGAACTCTTAAGGTAATCTTGTGTTATATTTAAGTACCAAGTATTATCTGAATTTGAGTGATAATTTGTTAGTTAACAACTTAAAGGTCATGATGATTTGTAAATTACTAAAAAAAACAAGTAATATATAATCCACATCTGTACACCTAGACAGGCAGAGAAATAGTGTTTACTCATTTGTAGAATGATTTTGTGGCCACCTCATTAATGTATAAAATGAAAAGAATATATATATATTTTTTAATTTATGATCTGATATCTCTTTTCCTGGACTTTTTTAGTCCAATTATTTTTTAAAGCAGCCATCATATTTTGTTGTATCTTCTATATAACATGAACTATCTTATATATAGCATGAACTATAAGAAGCTAAATATCTTTTATATAAAGATTTGTGCCAGCGTAGCTAGAACATTTGCCGCCCTGACTGGACCTTGAGTGTGTCCGTCTGGGCAATCTTTGAATTGGTCTCTCCTCTTCGTATAAACAAATGACTGAATGTAAAAATGACATGTTGGACGCAGCAAAATGCCGGATTTAAGAGTCCGTGAATTATGATCAACCGAAAGGCAGTTCGAGACTGATAATTGGTGTGCGATATCGGAAATGGACACACAGTGTAAGCATCCTATCTCAAACGACTTAAAGCCTTGGCTGTCGACAACAATGATTCTGCAACGATCCATGTGATGTACTCGTTAGTTTTTTCTCGGTAGGGACTGTGAACTCTTAACTGCAAATATTATTTGTGAGGAAAGTAAATTAAAAATCTACCTTTACTTCCGAAAAAAAATTTTAATTCCATCATTTTAAAATTGTATTATTATTTTAATTGTTTACAATTGTTTGTATTACATTATCTGAAGAACTGTATTTTAGAACAAATAGCAAAATGTCAACAGAATCCAACCTTCCACATACATGTTTCATTTTCTTTAGCAATAATAAAGTAAATAAAACTTTGAAACACTTCTCTCCAACTGTGGAATTCTTTCTGATTAACCATTTCATGGTCTTCAATGAGCTCAGCTCATATTCCTGTTATGCACCGTAGTGTGTGCAAATGAATGCAGCTTGTATTACAAATTTATGTCTGACAGATATTGCAGAAAGAAACGATTGTTTAATCCCTCTATTCCCCTGAATGTTTAATGCATCGAGATCACAATTTAGTTGATAGTTATAATTTTCAAGTTTTGAAGAATAAAAATGGTATAAGCGGGCAAAGCTGTTGAAATCTCGTGGTGATTTCTTTGGATATTTGATCTGCAGAAAAATCTAGTTTTCTTAAATTAATTTCATATAGTAATTCAGAATTGTATTGTTCTTTATTTGTCTGAATTATACACAGGATTAACCTCCATCAAATATTACTTCACATGAAATTGGCTCCTCCAAATTATGTTGTCTGTGGCAGACCAGCCCCCTCTAGCTACGCTACTTCTCTGACATCATATGAATTAAAGAAATGAAGATGAAAATTTTGTATATAACAGGGGTGTTTGTGCTCCGGGGAAACCCCGGAATTCCGGGGATTTTGAACTTCGATACCTGGAAATTCCGGGGATCGTCGTTCAAAAGGAAGTAGGAATAATAATGAATTATTTATTTTGATCTGGGTAATTTTGTTTGCTTTGAAAGCAGAAAATGCAAGGTCAGTGTGTGTGGTGAAAACTTTTCCTTTCTTTCTCCAAAGGCAGTGATAATGCGTGAAGAGGGGGAAAAAACTTCTTTTTTGTTCTTTCCTTATTGCGAGTTATGACTCATTCCCCCTGTTCTCGGACATTCTCTTCTGGATTCTTTTCGGCAAGTAGGCGCGGCCGAAAAAAATGGGAGAGACTTCGTTTTACCAGATGTGCGATCACTTGACTCTGGGTTCAAAGGTCTTATCTCTCCTGGCGTGGCGCCAATAAGTAGAGAAGGGGGATTTTTCGCTGTATTAGCTATTTGTCATTGATCGCTTCGCAACTTTTTTTCTCCGCTGTGTAAAATTTTCGTTTCATTTATTGATGCACGTGTAAATTTTTCGTTTCGTTTATTGAAATATTTTTTTACTTATGTACGCAAGAGAATTTCACTATGAAATTTCTCGATATAAATAGTGATATTATACAATTAGAAGAAGGTGTCCGGAATGCATTTAGGTGGAATTGGATTGAACGGAGAGATGGTAATGGGGATACCATCGGCACATGGTGCAAGAAAATAAATGTTGCTGAACAAGCATATTGTGTTTTTTGTAACTCACTGCTAAAGTATGGTGGGGAAGGATTCAAGGCTTTCACAAATCATTCTAAAACTGTGGCGCACATAAAATATTCAAAGTGCATTAGACATTCAATGACTTTAAGTAATTATGCTAATTCTAAAAATACTGATGAGTTACTGGAGACTGATGCTCGGCCATTGGATATAGTGACAAGAAAAGCACGCCAAGAGGTGTTAATAACTTCGTTTATCGCCGAGAATTCTCTTTCTTTCAATGTAGCTCCCAATTTAATTGAACTCAGCAAACAGTTGAGCCGCGATCAGACGGCACTAAACTCGTTGGAAATGTCCAGGACTACTGCATGTTATAAGATGAAATATGGGCTCGCAAAAACTATTAAGGAAAATATCATTAAAACTTTAAAGGAGACTCCATTTTCTCTAAATTTGGATGAAAGTACTAGCAATGCTCAAGAAAGTATACTGGCAATATTGGTGCAGTTTTATGACAACAATCAAAATGAAGTTGTAGTTCATCATTTTGCATCTCTAAAGATGGAATCTTGCAATTCAGAAGCTGTTTTTAAAGCAGTTGTTAATACTATTGAAGATAATAATATTCCATGGGCAAACTTAATTAGTGTATTAATGGACTCATGTAACACCATGCGTGGAAAAAAAAAGGGTGTTGAAACCAGACTACGATCAAACAAAGCACCCCACTTATTAGATATTGATGGTGACACATGTCACACAGCTAATAACTGTGCAAAAAAAATTTGCTTCATGTTTTGATAGATACTTAGAAGATTTGTTTGATGACATCTATTTTGATATGAAAAGCTGCAGTAAAAGAGAAAATTTTTTCAAAATCTGTGAATCCCTTGCCATTAAAAAACTTAAGCCCTTGAAAAGACCAGACCATAGGTGGGTGTACATTTTATGTGTTTTAGAAAGAATCAAAGATCTGTGGGAGGCTCTTATTGCATTTTATTTTCACTACTCGGATAAAACTGATAAAGGGGATTATTTTTCTTATGTTGAAACTGTATACAATAAAAGAAATATTTCTGCAGCTCAGAAAAAAATTGTTGAAGGGGTGTAGTCTTGCTTGCATTCCCAACAACTCGCAAAGGATGCTTTAGCTCGAAAAAAAAGAATACTAAATGGGTTATTTAAGCAAAACAAAACTTTATTGCATATGGTATTATATTCAGCAGTATTACCAGAGTTCAACACATGTATTAAATTATTTGAAACAAAAAAACCAATGCTTCATTTAATACATTCCAGTATTTATAAATTGATGGCAAAATTTTTCTCTTTTTTTATGAAGCCAGAAAATATAGAGTGCACATCTTATAATGATTTATTAAAGGTTGATGTCACAAATCCAGAATTCCATCTACCTAGCAAAGTAATATTTACTGGTGCAGAAGCTTCCACTCTCCTGAAGAAATTATCAAAAAATCATCCAATAGCAAAAGAATTCCAAATTTCTCTGATGAAAGCTTATACTAATACAGCACAGCATATGAAACAGAAATTACCCCTTAAAAATTCATATCTAATTAGTTTTACAGCATTAGATCCAGAGCTAAGAGGTAAAACCAGTACAATATTAGCTTTTGAAAAATTATCATCTTTTATGTCCCATATTTTTAGTGATAATGAAAAGTCAAAAGTAGAAGCTGAAATAAGGTTATACCAGAGTGATATTGATATCACCAAAGAAATGCTCTACACATCTGATGAAAGTGGAAATCAAGTCAAGTGTACAATTGATAAATATTGGTCTAAAGTTTTTAATTTAAAAGATGATTTCACAAATGATTATAAGTATCCTACATTGGCTAAATTGGTCAAAGCCTGCCTTAGCTGCTTCCATGGCCCATTAGTGGAAAGTGCATTCAACTTAATGGATACACTTGTCACTGACTATAGAACCTCTCTTAAGATTGATTCCCTAGATGCAGTGCAGACTATTAAATATGATTTAATGGCTTCTAAAGAAACCTCATATGAAAAATATGGCTAAAAAAATCCAATGACTGATCCATTTCACAAAGATTACTTACTGAATATGAACAGAAGTTGGAAAACATATCAAGAGGACTTAAAATCATGTATTTCAGATGAGTCACCTATAAAAGTCTCTGAAAAACCTTCTACATTAGCAGAAAAGCAAACTGCTTCTAGCTCTGCATGTGCAGTTAGTTCTCGAGGAAATTTCTTCAACTGTAACTGAGGAAAATAAAAGTCAACCTTCCTGCAATTATGAAGTTCACCACAAAAGAAAGACAAGCCCACAAACATCAGAAAAAAAAAAGCAGCAGAAATTAGATAATTTTTTTTTAAAGAATTAATTCAGGAAATTAAAATATTTGCATAAAATGTAGTAGTTTATATGTTTGAAAATTTATGGTTATTAATTTTGCAAAAAAAGTAATTCATTGAACTTTTATAATTAGGTCATTCAATACTTCATAATTGTAATTTTTCATTTCTCCCCCCCCCTTCTCGAAACTCCAAAATGTCGGTAGTAAGTCCCGTAAAAGTTTCAGGGGATTTTTTGGGGTCGCACAAACACCCCTGATATAATAAAGGCCTTAATTAACTGTTGAAAAATACAAAGATAATGGAAGCAAATTATCTGAATAAAAATGTGTATCTGTAAATTATAAGACATGTAAATTAATCTATAAATTATAAAACTGTAATCTGTAAATTATAAGACATTGTAAATTTAAATTCTGATTTCTGTATTTCAGCTCTTTATTAGCACTTGGAAGTAGGTCTTGCTATTTTTACTCGAATAGGAAAATTAAAACTCAATTCTTTTCAAAATAGGAAGCGTTGCTAAGCCACGTGCTATAATAACTATGATAAGGAACTCCCTGACCATTGATATAATATATTGATCAAATAACCATTAAAATGCAATATACATCAACTTTTACATCATAATATAAGTGGCAATGTTGCAAAGCATGCATTAGCTTCAGTGAAGAGATTCAAAGAATTGAAACATGTGCGTTTAGAAAAGAGCGTATCTGTGAGAATCTTTTCGTTTGATATCTAATCACGAACTTCCACGCAAGAGGTTTGCATTTCGAATAATATTCATCAATGTAGGTTCCCAATATTGATGCTTTCCTTGATAATTGCTCAACTTTTACTCAAAGTGACCTCAATAAAGATAATTATTTCTCAAAGAATTCTTGATAATTTTCTAGCTTTTACCACAATATTTTCGATACCATAAAGAACATAAACATATTTTGAATAGAGATTGTTTTTTCAACTTAACATTAAGCTATATTTCAAGCCAGTGATGTCTTTAAAACTGTTAATAAATTTAAATCCATAACCCACGATTAGCCAAATAAGTGAAATCATGGGACACTTGTAGTTTGGCTGAAGTTCAGATCCCAGCAAAAGGGTTGTCTTCATTGGAATTTTTATGATCCTCTCTATGTATAATGTGAACATGAGTCAGCATTATTTAGAAAATTGTCTGTAAAGATTTCTTTCTTCTATTAATCAAACTAGTCACGTGCTTTCCCATATTTGACTAAAGAAATAAATTTCCATGCATTATCACATTAATTCATTCCGGTCCCAATGAAAATGCTCCTTTCACCTTGGCTTAGCATCCTTCAGTATCAAGGCCATTCGAATAGAAGCTAATTCATTACTTGCACATTATCTAAGCGACACCTTCATTCACATTACTTCTGAAATGTATGCATTCTCAAATAGAGACAACGATTATAACTTACTTCGATGAAATCATTTATCATTTACTAACATTAAAAAAATATAGTCTTCACAAACTTAATTAAAAAAACACTTCATTTCAAAATTGGCAAAGAGCAGCAATGTGCCTGCTCATCATCAGATATATTTCTCATATACTGGGTGGCCATAATTAAACTGACAGTGCTCACAGTGTTCTGTAGCGCGATCTATTTGCGAGAATGACGTCACATTTTGTAGGAAGATTAAACAAGATGGGGGACAAAGGATTCCGCGGAAAAAACAAATTAGTTCCAAAAGTTACCGCTAGGGGAATATTTGGTGCTGTGTAATAGAAAATAAAGTGTTAACAAATGCAAATCAATACAGAAATTACCTTTTATTTTGCATTCAAATGAGGTTCAATGTGGCTGCCATTGTTGTGGACCACATATTGCATTCTGTGCACAGTATGCACAACAGCAGAAAGTAACATGTCTGCAGGAATCTCCCGTACAGTCCGTGATATGTTATCCTTCAACGTAGCCAGGTCCTGGACCACTCCTTGATAGACTTTGGACTTACGGACTTGGGACCTGCTAGATATGAGAGCGTATTACACATATAAATGTAAAAAATATTAAAGATCCTCTAAACCAAAACTTACACAAAATTGCTTCATTTGTACAATTTGAACAGAATAATAATCTCCAAGTAGGTAGCATCTTTATTCATTTCAGTTAAATTATATTTCTATATAAGTACCTAATTCTTTGATGGCTATAAAAGTGGGTCAGTTTTTCTTCGGAAAACTATCGAAAAATGTGAGGATATATAAAAATTTAAATATTGCCATAATAAGACGAAAATTTATGTCAAGAAATGAGATCGTATATATTCTGTGGACTAATTTCAGTTTATAATGTAGCTTCTGATTAATGCATTATAAGTTGAAAACAGAATCAGGCATTTCTCTACAAGTTCTATTTTTTCCTGAACTGCCCCTTCATCCCTCCTTAGGGTACCTATGTGACATTTAGAGATAAGTAAAAACGCTTTCACTTAATCCTTTCCTCCTCTTCCAAAAGGAGTAATAGATTGACAACTGTTATACTTTTTACAGCTATGTAAAACATGGAGGTAGTAAGAGCAGAGGCCCTACAATATTTCAGTCCTAAGTATGTGAAAAGAATGCATTTTTAAACAACATTTCATTCTGAATGGGATTAAATGCTACACTTTCTCTAGAGCAGTTTGCTTAGAACAGTTTAATTTGAATGAAATATTTTTAAAAGTTTTTATTTGTACATTAGAAAGTACATTAGAAAAAACTTTTAAGGTAATTGGATTTTATTCAGTTAAGGATTACAAAAATTAAGATAAGTTTATTGTATTATTAATATTAAAATTATGTATTATTTCTTTTTATTTACAGAGCTTTTTCCTATAATACTTTCTCAAATATGAGAGGAGTTTTTAGCTTCTGAAGCTTCTTTAAATTGAAAATCTGAGTCAATTTATAATTAATGCTCTGTTTGGTTCATTTCAAATTAGAGCACCTTTTATTTTAATAGTGAAATTTGTTAAATATTGGTGCTGGTTTCCACGTACTTAACTTTTTATGAATATTTCTGAAAGGTAATAAAAAAAAAGATTTTTATTAACGTTATTTAAAACTTGTAACCGAGTTATTATAAAATGTAAGGAAATAATTCTTTTAATACTTATAATTTTTTAATCCTTAATTTCAACAGTACATATTCTAAAAACTCTTCTTTGCTACTTCCTTAAGTGTGCATCTCATAGAATTTGCTTTACAATACCTTTTAACAGGTTACCCACTCGGAGTCAGTTTTCCTTCGAAATTCCTCCATGATGGCATCTCTCCCTTTAGACAGACAGCCTTTGCATACCTTACAATATTTAATAAAAACTTAACCAGTCCTAATTATAAATTTATAACATGCATAATTTTATATTTACATCTGGCCATTAAGTTTCATACTTTTGACTTAAAACACGTTTTAGGATATGTTCATTATCAAATTCAAATTTTCTAGCAAATATAGTTTGGCAGAGCATTCAATACCTCTTTCAGCGATTTTGCCCAGTGTAATAGTTTTCTGGTAATATAATAAATAATAACTACTCATTTCACATTTAAACATTACACTGTCATCATCTTGATTGCCTTACTCTATATAATATTGCTTCATTGTTTTAAAACGGTTAGAACAACTAATTGATCTAAATTCACAAATACCCGAAATTTTCATCCTGCGAGGTAATCCAGAAGGTAACAATATGCAAAGTATATTGATATACCAATTAATAACATTGATGATTCTTTTTTCATGTCTTGAAAGTTTTTCAAAAATAGCAGACCGCTACTAAAGTATATGTATTGAATAACAAAGATTTTTCTGCATAATTTTGTATTGCATTTAGTCATCCGTTTATACATGTTGCTAAATAAAATTTTAAAAAGAGAGACAGAACTTTATTTTTTAAATTTTTTAGTTAACCCAAAGTGATTATTTTATAAAAATAAAATGATAATATGCAGATGACAAAACAGGCATTTTATTTAAATCATTTTCATGTTTGAAACATACAATAAAAGTAGTGGATATTATATGAAGGGTATTGCTCAACACTAGTAGTTCGATCGGGGTTTGAATAGCAGCGAATGGCCTGTTTGCATGGGTGATTTCGTGATTTTCCCCATGTATAGCATGGTACAAGCCTGTTTCACTAAGAAAGTCCTCAATGAAGGCATCCCTCCATTTATGCAGATACCCCTTGCATGCTTTCCTGTAATTAAAATAAATAACCAAACCAGTGATGATAACAGTTACCAAATAAAAAAAAAATCTGTGCAGCATATAACATATTAAATTATATTATCAGCTTAAAGCAAGATCTTGATCTCTTGTAATGGTTCTGTTAACACTGGCAAAGCTTGACTGTTTGGAAATAAATATAACTTAATGCATCGTTATCTAACAAGTTCTCTGAAAGGTTCTCTGATAAGTAGAAATCCTCGGCTACAAAGTATTTTCCAAATTTTACAATTTCTCTCTCAAGATGTTGCTTAATTTTGAATTATGCCATCCTTCCTATGATGAAATAACTTATACTATATGATGCATGAAATAATATTGAAATATTTAACAAGAAGCCTCATATTGCAAGAATAATTGAAGAGGTAAAATATACTTTAATGAAATCTTATTTGAAATATCACATTGTCCCTAATATTTGAAAAGTAATTTTAATCCGTTTTAGTATTTAAATCCGTTTTAGTTATTCTTGATTTCAACGCATTCAATGAAGTGCTGACCTAATATATAATGAGATTATTCAGAAAATATAAGTATAATTTGAATGCATTCTTTTTCTATGACTAAGTTCTATTAATTACCCCACAGTAAATATCAGTTCAGCAGTCAAGATTTTATGTAGAATGGTTCAAAATTGGTATAACCTGTATTGGTAAAAAATAACTGACCAGCTTTAAAGGTATCTCTAACGCTGTGTGAAAAAGTATGGAATGATCTTTTCATGTTCTTGCATAACCCTTAGCTGAATATTTATTAATAAAGTTAGTCAAATAATTTATCACTGAATTATATATAGTGGAGAGAAAGATTTCACTTCAGAAAATTTTATGATTTCCAGACTCTGCAAATGGCTATTGAAGGCATTCAACGTTTTGCTAGCTTGATTGGTTATTAAAAGCATTCATGTTTTGTCCTACATTGCGTGAGGCAGGGGGTATCTATATCCAGAACCTGTTCAACTCTGCAAATGACACAAAGGCATTAAAAAATTTGTCAAGTTTCGTACTTGGTGAAAGATGCAATGACATTATCGAAACCTTTAGGTTTGTGAAGTATTTGAATATAATCGATATATATGCGCATTTTGTGTGGAAATAACACTTTGATGAATGAATTGTGTCGAGGTGAATCTGTAAATGTTACTTCATTTCTTGAGGTAAAAAAATAACAGTTTTAATGCAAAAGAATTATGTGTTTTCCCAAAATGAAAACTTGACTATCTGCCCAAATGGACTTATGGCACCCTCTATTTTTCAATATTGATACTTATCAAAAAACGCTAAAAAAGTTTTAACATTTATTAATGATATGATGCAGTATGCCATTTTTTTAATTTAGCAGAATTTTGAGGGTGTATTCTATGTAGCAGCAGACTTTTGCAGTACTTCGCTGCACTTTTTTATGCGACACTATACTGCTAAATTTGCTTATGTTAAAAGAATAGGCACATTTGTCATGGTACAAGGTACACTTTGAAAAAAAAAGGGGGGGAAGGCAGTTCTATATCTCCCATTCTACTGGGCCGTTTGACGAAATTCAAATTGCATTTTTCATGTTTTAAAAGTGCGACTTAGGATATATATTAGATTTATATATAGCATTATTCTAACATAGGTATTTTGACACAAAATGGGTCTTTTTCTTAAATAACACCATTTTTTTTTCCATATTTCAATTCTATGACTCAAATTAAGCCTGAATATTAAATTTTGTAAAATTTGTCGTGAAACTTTAGGGGAAATTCAAAAATTTAATTTGGCGATTTTTTTTTTCAATTTGTGCCAAGAATAATTCATTTGGTGAACTTCTTAATACGTGGTAACCTATTTTCCTATCCCTTCAATTGTAATGGAGTGGAAAAGGTAGTCACATCGTTTGTACCTTTTCACATTGTGCATGAGCTCAAGTCACATCGTTCTTTCAAATAATTTCTGCAGAGTGCATGAACCATGTTAGATGTTATTATCGCTTTCAACAAATATGCCAAATTTTAAAACGTGCCAATATATAAATTTATGCACATCTTTGAAAATTTTGAATAAAATGCACTAATTTTTGTAGATGTATACTTAAAAATATATCTACTTCAAGTTGACGGTACAAATTTTATAGGTTATGATTCAAAATTTGTTTAAAGAAATTTATAAAAATTATTTAAAAATACATATTTTAAAAATGAATAAAAAAATGGGTGAATTCTCAAACTGATTCTCAACGAATGGGTGAATCGTTCTTTCAAATAATTTCTGCAGAGTGCATGAACCATGTTAGATGTTATTATCGCTTTCAACAAATATGCCAAATTTAAACCAAAAATAACAGTTTTAATGCAAAAGAATTACGTGTTTTCCCAAAATGAAAACTTGGACTATCTGCCCAAATGGACTTATGGCACCCTCTATTTTTCAATATTGATACTTATCAAAAAATGCTAAAAAAGTTTTAACATTTATTAATGATATGATGCAGTATGCCATTTTTTTAATTTAGCAGAATTTTGAGGGTGTATTCTATGTAGCAGCAGACTTTTGCAGTACTTCGCTGCACTTTTTTATGCGACACTATACTGCTAAATTTGCTTATGTTAAAAGAATAGGCAGATATTTGTCAACAAACCTCATTAAAATAAGTGAGTGTTAGTGGTACAAGGTACACTTTGAAAAAAAAAAGGGGGGGAAGGCAGTTCTATATCTCCCATTCTACTGGGCTGTTTGACGAAATTCAAATTGCATTTTTCATGTCTTAAAAGTGCGACTTAGGATATATATTAGATTTATATATAGCATTATTCTAACATAGGTATTTTGACACAAAATGGGTCTTTTTCTTAAATAACACCATTTTTTTTTCCATATTTCAATTCTATGACTCAAATTAAGCCTGAATATTAAATTTTGTAAAATTTGTCGTGAAACTTTAGGGGAAATTCAAAAATTTAATTTGGCGATTTTTTTTTTCAATTTATGCCAAGAATAATTCATTTGGTGAACTTCTTAATACGTGGTAACCTATTTTCCTATCCCTTCAATTGTAATGGAGTGGAAAAGGTAGTCACATCGTTTGTACCTTTTCACATTGTGCATGAGCTCAAGTCACATCGTTCTTTCAAATAATTTCTGCAGAGTGCATGAACCATGTTAGATGTTATTATCGCTTTCAACAAATATGCCAAATTTTAAAACGTGCCAATATATAAATTTATGCACATCTTTGAAAATTTTGAATAAAATGCATTAATTTTTGTAGATGTATACTTAAAAATATATCTACTTCAAGTTGACGGTACAAATTTTATAGGTTATGATTCAAAATTTGTTTAAAGAAATTTATAAAAATTATTTAAAAATACATATTTTAAAAATGAATAAAAAAATGGGTGAATTTTGGTTGGAGTGAACCTAAATTTTGAACTGTGAAAGAAGGAATCAAGTGAGTGTAAGAAAAAAGAGATATTAATAAATGCATACCAAATTGAATTAACATTGAGGAGAGAAAATTTTGAGAGCTAATTTTTTAGAAACTACTCGTGCGATTTTTACAAAACTTGGCAGTTTGGCATAATTTGAGTCATAGAATCGAAATATGAAAAAAAAAAAAAAAAGGCATTTCATTTCAGAAAATGGTCCGATTTTATTCAATTTTTATGGTCAAAATACCTATAATCGAACAATGCTATATCTTAATCTAATACATATTCTAAGTCGTGCTTTCGAGACATGAAAAATGCAGTTTGAATTTGCTTTCGAGACATGAAAAATGCAGTTTGAATTTCATCAATCGGGCCAATAGAACGGGAGATATAGAACTGTCCTTTTTTTTTTTTGCTCAGTGTACATGCTATGCAATACTAAAGCAAAACACTTAGTGTTGGTTAGCAGTATATGGCAATGAAAAGGTGTGCATCAGGAATCCTTCTTGCAGTAAAAATACTCAAATTTAAAATATATAAGTGTTACAATATTGTAATTAATATGTTTTGAAAGATGAAATATTTATTTTTCAAGTGTGGTACGCCAGGTTGTAGTAAAGGCCTTTGACCACAAAAGTTGGTAAAATGAAATAAATGCAATATATATTGAAACAAAAGTTGCATGCTTAAAATGTATAGGGTAAGATAAAATAAAAACGTATCTGCAAATTTTTGAAACTTTTTATTCACATATAAGCATTACACACTTACTTATTTAAACAGTGGTAACTGAGTATAGCTTTTAGAACATTTAAGAGGTGATGTTACTAATGAGAAGTATTAAACAAGTTTTTAAATGTTTTTAAGCATTTTATAAGGGTAAAGAACTTAAAGCAAAACTACGTAGTCTAATTCTACAAATACGTTTAACCTTTCTTGTGGGTGAACTACAGTATGTTGCATGACAAGGAGCATAATGCATTAAATGTTCCATTAGAAATTTTTCATCAGATATGCATTATGATAATATTTGTTATTACAGAATTCATAAATATATTTACTCCATACTGGCTGTAACGTGGCAACATAAGAAACATTTGATACTTGTGTATTATTGCAACTACCTTGGTGCAGTTTCGTGAATTTTAAGGAAGGAAAAGTGTTACTTTTATTTAAAAAAATATATACATTACATACATACATATTATGTTCATATTCTGTGTTTCAACTATATATTTATTCTAAAAGGCAGTCAGTAAACCTTGTTACAAGCAGGGGTTTTTTTTTTTGGAAATTTTGTGATAATCAGTTTGAGAAAGAATTCAAAGCATTGTTCCTTTAGCAGTTTTGTGGCAAAATAATGTATTCCTGCAGAAAGTTTACCCATCATGCTTCTATTATAGGAAAATCATACAAGTACAAATTTTAAAATCGAGTTTAAGACAAAAAATAGTCATAATGTTTCTGTAAAAGCTTTTGAAACTTGCAAAACAAAAAGCACATGAGAAAATGGCAGTGTTGGAAACTGAATATTTATCATGTGCATGGTTGCCTGAGTAATTGTTATGCACTTGGTTGTCAGTTTGATGTATTCGGAAGCTTTGGTGATTTCTTCTAAGGTGGTTGCAATAATATGCAAGTACTGGACATTTTTTATTTGGAAGACGTGCTGTTATTTTACTTCTACTATGTATTTTGACATGAAGGTAATGAAGTGAGTTTTTCTCCATCTTTTAGATGCATTTTTATCATATTTAGTGAATATTTTTCAGAAATGTCGTTCATTATTTGGAATGAATGTGAATAATATTTGAGCATTAATTTCTGCTTTGTTCATAAATCAAAAAAAAAAATCTCATTATTGACACTAATTGCATATTTGGAAAAATCTTCCATTTGTCATATAATGAGTCCAATACAGTGGTTCTTAACCAGTAAGGGGGCAGATTTTATAGTTTTAATGGGATGCGATCAGCCTTTTATTTACATATTAGGCATTTAGTTTTAGGGTAGTATTCTATTGTCGCGACCAGTATGAATGTATGCGCATATATATGTGTATGCACACACATTTGTGCTTATACATGCATTATATACGTGCATACATGAACACATCCATCCATTCATACATTTCTGGATACGGTCCTGATAACAGAGCAGTACCGGTTTTAGAGTATGAATACAAAAAACTACTTTTATTCATTTTTTGGTATTTATTAACATTTACTCTACTTTTTCTTGTTTAGTTTATAAAACGCATTAAAAATAATCGAAATTTAAAGAAATGTATTTGTATTTTTTTAATTTTGGAAAAGAGGTGGAGAGGAATGATCATCTACCAATGGTGAAAGGGGTGTATGGGGCAAAAAAAGTTGAGAACCACTGGTTAGTATTAATCAGGAGTTTTGTGATTCCTCATACTGTGTGGTCAAACTGTACATGGTGGATTACTGAGTTATTTTTTTATGGTATATATAATGTAAGTTTTTTTTTTATGGAATATATAATTTTTTTTTAATCCAACAGAGAGGAATTAAGAAAGCATTATTTATTTTTATTTATTTATTTATTTTTTTTTCAGATGGAAATTTCCATTTGTTTAATGTTAGTTTATATGATACTTTTCTGTTAGTTTATATGATACTTTTCTGTTGATGGGACGCTACTTAGAGCCAAACATAAATGTTGGCACGAAACCTGACTAGGTGATGGTAACTCTTAAGATGCAGAAAGCTTCATAAAAAGAATAATTATTTTATATATACTGAATGTTAATAAATATAATATTTAATGTGCAGAAATGTTGAAGCTGTGTGCAATGCCAAATTGGTTAATCTTCCATAAGCGGAGTGAGCACAAACTTGGCGAGAGGTTTTATTTGGTTGTGGTTTTCTTGTGGCAAACATAAAGCTTTATTTTGGTGATTGTAGTGAGTGTGAGCTAAGTGTAGCCAGAAGATTTTTTTTAAAATTTAATTTTGAAATGTGTTTATTTTTAAAAGTTTTACTGTTTAATATTTACAGGAGGTTAAGCTGTTGGTGGGAGAATGTTGGATTTCAGATGATGTGTAGTTTATAATTTATGAATGTTTTCATTTAATTTCATTTAGTTAATGTTTTTTGGGTCAGTTATTTTGTTTTGTTTCGTGCATGTTGCAGCGGAGAGATGTGGAATGTTTAAAGTGTTGAGTGAAAGTGGTTCAGTGTGTTGAATTCCTTGATAGTAACTTGTATATTTTAGTGAGTTTAAGATGCATTCATTGTTAGTGAATTTGAATATATTTCCTTGGTTGACAATTTTAGAGCCCAAGGAAAGTGTTATACAATTTATTTCAGAAGTTGGTTTAATTCCTTCAGTTGAAACTGATGTGGAGTGTCCAAAATGTTCTGCCAAGATGGCTGAGTTTCTTTTTATTTTTAATTACGGAGCTATTTTGTACACGTGAAATTTTTGATGCAAGTTAAGAGACATTTGGTATTCATTACTTTTATAATTTTTAGTTTCATGTTTGTGACTTGAGTTTTTTGTAGTTTATTTAAAATTTATGTTTTAGTTTGTATTAATTTATGCTTATGCTGTATTTAGCATTATTTTCATTTGGCAATGTTATATTTTACATCATTTCTTTTTCCAATTGGCAATTGCAAAATGAAATGCCGATGTGAAATTCAAAAAGAGTGTGGAACTTACCTCGCTTACTGAAGATTAGCCACCAAATTTCTGATTTTTTTTAAATGAAAACAGTTTGCTGTGTATATAAAAAAATAAAATTTTTATTCTCCCTATGTACACAGTGATCTGTTTTTGCTTAAAAAAATATCAAAAGAATTGCTCAAATTCTCTATTTCACATAAGTTCAGCATTATATAAATTATCATTGCATTGCTGTTCACGAAGCAATATAAATAGGTTACCACATTTGGTGCACATTTAGACACTGATGCCGTATTAACAGAAAAGTTTTATTTAAACACAAAGCTTCATAAAAAGAATTATTTTATATATAATGAATGTAATATATATAATGTTTAATGTGCACAAATGTTGAAGCTGCATGCAATGCCAAATTTGTACGATTCTCTGATTTTTTTTTTTAAATGAAAACAATCCCTGTGTATATGAAAAGAAAAAATGAAATTGTTGTTCTCCCTATGTACACAGTGATCTGTTTTTGCTTAAAAAATTATCAAAAGAATTGCACAAATTCTCCATTTCCCATAGTTTCAGCATTATATAAATTATCATTGCGTTGCTATTCGTGAAGCAATAAATGGTGCTTTGATGCACATTTGGGCACTGATGCCATGTTAACAAAAGGTATATTTGTTTATTGTTTTAGTACAGTGCAAGTAATTTTTCTTTCTATAAGGATAAGTTACAAATGAGTAACTTGTGCATGTTTCATACAAGTAAAGAAACATGTACAGAAGTAGAAGAACACTGTGAATTTATCATTGCAATGTATATTAAGGCATTATTTAATTTTTGCAGTGCTTTATTGTTCATAATGAACTTTAATGTAGGTTACACAAATACAGTCTTATATAGAATATTCAGTGCTATCTACAGTTTTAAGTAACTGTGGTGGGTTTTGTATCATATTACTTGTAGATACGGAGCACTACTATCTTGTGTTAATATAATACAGTTAGTAATTCTCTGATGTTCAGAATTTAAAAAAAAAAATGTATTTTGATGATTTTGTCAAAAAAAGGTGAACAAAAGGTAAAATTTATATCTGCCCCCCAAATGGAAGTGCTGAATGCGGAAATGTTAGCTAAAAAGCATTCGTGGCTTTTCTGTATTTTATTTGCCTGCACTCCTTGGCAACTTTGTTGATGTTTTCTTGCAACGTTTGATGAAATTCAAAAGCAGGTAGTTGAAATGAATGACCACCAATATTTGAATAATGGAATCAGATAGAAAATTTTCAGGAGACTGGAAACAGGTATTCTCAAGTGCAAATTCTGAGAGATTTGAATGTAACACAGTATTATGTGCAATGTATGAAAACAGTTTAAATATACTGGATCAATAGGAAGAAAAGCTGGGTGAGGTTATTCAAGAGCCATAATGGCCAGTGACGATCAATATTTGGCTATTTCACTGAGGCATAGTAGGAGTGCAGCAACTTTCCATACTTTTTGGTTATCATGCAACCACAGGGAGCTAAGTTTTAATGTTACTGATTCTAGAAGGTTAAACGAGAGAGGTCAGTTTAAGACCCGCGGTTTGTGTCCCACTCAATTCTGCATACAAGGGAGCATGTTTAACATGTGTAGAAAGCATCAACCTGGTACCAGATATCAGTGGAAAACTGTTCTCTTCACATATGAATTCCAGTTTAGCCTAATCTGTATTATCATCTAAGGATTTGGTATATGTCTCCAGTATCTAAGAAAGGGGCCAATGTGACAGTGGAAGTTTGGTGGCCTGAGCAAGCATGGAAGAGTAAACGTACTTTCATGTTTTTGACAGAAGCTTTGTGACTACTGTGAAGCACAGGAAAGAGATCATGAAGCCCTATGTTCACCTTTTCAGAAGTGTCGTTAGCCCCCATGATGCTAATCTGGTGGATGATTTTCTGGAAAGTGAGAAAATGAACTGGAAGAATTGGTCTGCCAGATCTCCAGACCTAAACCCTTAGGGCATGTCTGGGTTGTGTAGATTACACAAATGTTGCCTTATATATAGTATTTAGTGCTGTCTACAGTTTTAAGTAACTGTGGTAGATTTTGTACCATATTACCTGTGAAACAAAAAAATGCAAATTTTTAATGTTGAATATGCAAGTATGTATATGTACATAGACAGAATATTTAGGGGAATTGTAGCTAAAAATCATTTATAGCTTTTCTGTACTCCTGTGGCAACATAGGTGGCGTGTTTTTGCAAGAAGATCGGCAGTTGTTTGTTTCTGGCCAAATCCTTTTTCTCACCAAGGCCACTGCAAAAGACAAATACCAAAAAAAATTCCATTTTTTTTTCATTATCTCATTTTCACTGTAAAATGCTCATTATATTTATTATTTTCAATCTTCTATCAGTGGAAAAAGAAGCTATAGTTGATGTTTTAGGCATTGTTAGTAGTAATTATTGAACTGCGGCCACAGAAAGAGTCTCAAAAATGAATTTTGTAGCCTATATAAACTTGAAGAGCCATTACATTATGACCACCCTGTTAATAAACAGGTAAGATCACCTTTAGCCCTGAAAACTGCCAGCACCCGGCGTGGCTTGACTCCACAAGGTGCTGATAAGTAGTCTGAGGTTTCTGGTACCAGGCGTTCACCAACTTGTCCTGGAATTCCCGCATATTGCAAGGGGTTAGAGTGGCAGCACGAATTTTGTTTTCTAACTGCGACCACAAATGCTCTATTGGATTAATGTCAGGTAAATTTGGAAGCAAAGACATGACTTGAAAATCACTGGAATCTTCCTCGAACCACTTCTTGGAGATTTAATCCTTATGACATGGTGCATTATCCTGTTGGTAAGCACCATCCCCTGCCAGAAATACTGTTGTCATGAACAGGTGAACCTGATCTGCAACAATGTTCACATAGCACTTAGGTGTCAGAAATTGTTCTGTGGGGATTATGGGTCCTAATGTGCTCCATGAAAACATTGCCAACACCATAATACCCCTACCCACTGGCTTGTCCCCGCCTAGTTATGCATCCAGGAGCCAGGGTTTCATTTGGAAATCAGCATATTAGCACATGTCGATCAATGTGATGAACAAGAAATTTGTGATTCGTGAGACCATGCAACTTTCTTCCATTCTTCTAATGTCCAATTCTAAAGTTTCTTGGCCTATTGCAGATGCAGCTGGTGATGATGTGCTGTCAGTGTGGGGACATACTTTGGCCTACTGCTGCTTAGGCCCATGTGCAGCAATGTACGCTGCTCAGTGTGTTGAAAAACACTGTCTGGGTCGCCACTGTTGTAGACTTCAGCTGTTGTACCTCTTTGATCACGGCGAACAATGCGTAGCAATCTTCGCTCTCCTCTGAAATCAGTGTGCCGTCAATGACACACTTCTGGCCGGCTACTTGTAGTTTCACTATCCATACACCACTTTCAATATGTGCTCGCAACAACTGCACATGAACAGTCGTTTGTACGCCTTTTTCCCAATCGCCGAACCATAACGATTTGACCTTTATCGAAGTCTGATAAATCAGCTATTTTTCCCATTGTGTCACTAGTCACACTATGTTTGGAAAGACAATGCATAACCGCTTTATGTACTTCAACATGAGCCGGGAATGTGCAGTGGTTTTGTTTTATATTAAAGATGGAGGGTGGTCATAATGTAGTGGCTCTTCAGTGTATGTATGTTGCTTTTGCTACGAAAATTGTATCAAAATAATAAATAGAATTTTCCAGTAGGTTTAGTAATAAATAGAATTTTTCAGCATGTTGATAATATGTTATTTTAAATAAATTGCTTATATAATTGTATTAAGTATGATAATTAGTGTATATGTTAAATAAATTTTGTTTGATTATGCTATTATTTTAAATAAATTGCTGGCAAAATTGTATTTAATATCATAATAAATAAAAAGTAGTATTAAATTTTTTCTATATGTGTATATTAAATAACTTAGTAGAGTGAATTTTTTCCGATTTATCATTTATCATAATCAGTTTTGTTTTCATCTGTGTTTGCAACATTTAGTAACAAATAACACTTTCTTAAGTCTGAATTCCACTGATGCAGTTTTTTGTTACCAAGGCCAGTACAAAAGACAAGCGCCAAATTTTGCAATTTAAAGGGAAAATATTAAAGTTCAATTTAAATCTTCTCCTGATTCAGCTTTGGAAATGACTCCCTTTAATACATTATGTTTTAGCCAAACACAACAGAATATAGAATCTGTTTGATTCTATGATAAAACTTGAAATATTTAAATAAAAATAAAATATAATTTATTATATATATATTGATGGAAGTTAGAAAATAGTAAGCATGATGAGTATTTTATGATGAAAAAGCGCAGTATTGACACAGTGCAGTTTTGAAAAACCATTTAGATCATTCATTGATTGTTTCTTTTACTTGTGAAGTTTGTTTTTAGGCACTCTATAAGTGTGCCTAAAATAAAATTATATTTTGAATGTAATACTATAGTGCGCAAATCAACTGGGACAAAGTGGTTTTTTGGGTAATTTATGGACGTACCTTCATATACAGGGATAATAATAAAATTAATAGGAAGTATGTCTTCCTTTGATTGACTCAGCCTTTCATCCCTTAAGTGGGTCAATAAGATGAGTACCAAGTTTGCTTGGGGACTAAACACAGGGGGTCCTCTTGTCCAGGGCATATGCTGATGCACTCAGAGGCCCAAAGGTCAAGAAAGCAGGAAAAGGGCACTGCAGGGCATGGCCCACTAGGGCTGTTGTGCCATTGAGTTTAGTTTATTTCCTCTTTTAGCAGAAATGATCTCTAGAATGCACTTAGGCATTGACTTTAATAGTTTTGTGCATATATTTTGTACTCCTTTATCACAAAATTGCACTTTTATAACACTTGCATCATTCACACTTTTGTCATACAATCCATTTTCCAGATTTTCCTTGAGAGTGTGTTACAAGTTTTCAATTGAATTTAAATCTGGTGAATTTCCAGGCCAATTTAGGCACAGTAATTTTATTTTTCAGCATGAAAATTCTGACATTTGGATTTGTGGCATGGAGCGAAGTCATATTGAAATGTCTCTGTAAGGATTTTCCAAGAATGGCATAATTCTACGTTTTAAAATTTCTACATACTTCGATGAATTGATCATTCTGTCAATAGGAACTAGACTGCCATCTGCAGTTAAAAATCTCCAAAACATTTCTTCCTCAGAATATTTTGCTGTTTATTAAATAGGTTGAGGCCTTATTGATTCACCCTTGCTTCGGCTTAGCGATGTTAGATGTGTAGCCATGAACAAATAAATGAATGACCTTTTTCTATCACTACCTAGATTAGACCTAGATTTTCTATCACTACTTACAGTTATGGATGTGTGACTGTTAAATGCAGTAATCTTTTGTCTCTTTTAAGTATTATATCCATTTTTAGCATACTAAAATGAATGTATTTAGGAAGTATCTAAAAGTAAATTCCATCTTGTAAAACCAAGCTTAAAAATGGTACAATAATCCTAATTTGTTGTCTAGGCCAGTTTTAAGTAGTAAAAAGCAGGCATCCGGATGACATTAAGGCAGATGAAACTGCCTCAAGAGACCTGATGGTGTCAGTTAACAGCCAACTTGAAATTCTGAGAAAAATCTATCGAATTAATATCACTCTATAGTATTTCAGTATTATGTTCACTCTATAGTATTTCAGTATTATGTTCACTCTATAGTATTTCAAGTATTTGTAACTGCACATTGTATTAATATTTATTTATTTTTTGTGTTAAAATGTTGAATATTATATTTTGGGCAATTTTCTCTTGCAGCCTTTGACAAAAAAAACAGATATTGTATCAACTTCCAGTGCCTTTCGTTCAAAAATAGCTGCAAAGTTGCAAACTTTATTGGAAGGTATAGCCACTGAACCTAAGAATAATTTTACAGAAGATAAAAAACCTGATGTATCTTCATTGTTTGATGGTTCTTCGGATTTTTCCGTTACTCCATCTGTAGATACTGAGAATAGTTTTACTGATAGTACAAGCCTTGTCTTGCAGAATTTCATTAATTCTGCAAAATTAAAGATTACAGAATTACTACACAAAGAGAATAATGAAGCACATGCATTTGAAATACAGGTAGGTATCTGGATTATAACTTGTATTATTATTATTGAAATAAATATAATTAATATAAATATATATCTTATGCCTTCTGTATTTCTTTATGAGCTCTTAGTTGTTATTTTATTGCATTGAATCTTCTGCTTTTTAAAGTAATTTTAGGTTGAGGCAACTACAAGAACAGTTACTTCAACTATTCTAAGAAAAAAATAAAAAAATATTCTGCTATAACTTACAGCATTTACTCTATGTGAATTCAACAGCATTTTACATTCAGCAATAATCAGTTGACTATCCAGCAGTTACCTGAAGTAACTTCAGTGTCTACCATTAGTAACATAACAATCTTCACATTATTCTAATTGTTATATCTGTCCTCCTAACATCTAGTCTGCTGCTTCTCTTTCTGCAGGTGCAGAGCTATGACTATTGTGAAAAGTATGGTTCTTAATTACTGAATAGTAGATACATTTTTTATGCCAGTTTAATTAGATATGTTTATTGAAAAAATGGTGTACTGAAAATAAAAGAACTGTATCATTAGGTCTTTAGTGATTGTCTGTCTTCTAGAAAACTGGTTATCTCCTCACCATCTACTTTAGACTCGTCTAAAAATTTTTTTATCTTCCTCTCACATCTGCATGCAAATCTAAATTGTATTTATTATGCATTCTGGATCTAAAATGGGTAAAAATTAAATATAATGTGACTTGCATAAAAGCAGTATAATAATCTTGGTATATATAATAAGCCTGTCTTGGCATTGATGTCAAATGAAAACATTCTGTATATTTCAAGAAGGGATTTCATGGTGAATTGTCTTAATTGGGAGCAAGCATTTTGTGCTTATATTATTCATTGCACCAGTACTGGCAAACTTCTGACCATATGACAATAATTTGTGTAATAGGGTGTCCTATCTTTTTTTTAAGTCGGTATTTAGTAATGCATTCTGTAGTAGTAATAAAAATGGATTACAATTAAGAAAGTGTGAATATTCATTTGCAGTTATATTTGCAAACAGCTTTTAAAGATATAAGCACATAAAGATCAAATATAAGAAGACACATGTAAGATTTCTGTACTGTTTTGAACATGTAATCCACTAATAAACTCATACATGAATATGTTTATAAATTTTAAAGTAAACTGTATTATAAAATGTTTGCTTCTGTGAAACAAAGTTTTAAATTATTAGGATTTTTGTACGGGTTATCAGGACCATTATATAGTTTTATGTTGAGGTTAATACAGCCAGGAGTCGACTGTACTAATTAAAATTTTTTTACCTGCATTAATTTTAATGTTTTTCTTTTTTTAATTTAATGTTTATTATCTACTGTCACATTCAAAAGGAATATCAAAAACATGGCAATGAAAAGGCTTTTGGGAATGAAATATATCTCTTGTAATATTTGTGTGTTGTAAACCAAGTATGTTTCATTTGGAGGCACGTAAGTTGTGATGCCGGTTATGATTTAAAATTTTTACTGTTCTTTTTTATCATTTTAAAATTTTGTGGTTTAAATGTGACTTGAAAATGTAAGTTGCGGTGTTCCAGAGTTTAGAATTTGCAGCAAAAATATTGAAAATAGAAGGCCAAATATGTTATATTCCCAAATATGGTAGCTTATAAAACACTTCCTAAATAATTTAGGTAGTATAAATTGGAATTTGAATTGAATTTTAATCTCCTTGTTTATTTTTTATGCATTTTCATTTATTTTGGTTTATTCAAGTTTTTTTTTTTTATGTGGCCATTTATATATATATAATGAGTATATTTTTGTATTTTTCAGAATGATTTTGATTGTAACCAGAGCTGTTCCATAGAAAATGGGCATGAAACTACAGAGAGCACATTAAATGGTCGCCATATAGTTCCATTGCAAAGACATATATCTGTAAAACTTCATAATCTTTTAGGTAAAGCTTTAAACAAAAATGTTTCCAATTCTAACCTTAGGTCCCAAAGTGGTGAAAATGGCCATAGTGTTTTATCTGAAGGAGAACTGGAAGATTTGTCACTTCTGTTTCAAGAATTTATAAATTCTTTGAAAAGACAATCGAGCAATTCCAAAAAACACGTGACAGCACCACTCCGGAACCAGCAGTTCTGTAGTCCAGATGCAACGTTAACTTCTCATAGAACCAGTGAAGTTAAGCAGAGTGGTAACAACAAACAAAGTAATAATCGCAAAAAACATTCAGTAACTGAAATCAGCCATCATGGAAAAGACATTGATCAGAATCAGAGTAATCATTTGTGTACTGTGTCGGTAAAGAAATCAGAACCAGGGACATCATCAAAAATGATTTGTAGTGATGACAGTAACACTGAATGGCCATCTGAAAGATGCTCGGATGATGAGCTGGAATGCAGAGAATTAAATATTTTTGGTGTTGGAACTAGAATAATAACATTATCAGACTGCGAGTATACTCCTGAAGTCTTGGACCTAAATGTGAGAACAGATAGTTCAGAAAATGATTCTGAACCTGATGTTATTGTTTTGGGAGAGAAACGTCCAGTTTATGAGGTTATAACACTAGAAGAAGTATGTCACTTTTTGTTATTTTTGCTTAATAAGGATACAAAATATATTTTTGCCATTTGATATTCAGGTCTTTATATGATGCTTTTAGATTTATTCATTAAGATGTTGAAATGTATGATTGGTGATGTGTTCTTAAATTGTCATAATTCTTTAAAAAATAAGAGATCATTTTAATATATTACTTTTGTTTAAATATTTCCCAGTAATAGGAATTATGTATAATAGCCCACCAACATCTGAAAATGAAGCCATGTTTAATCATATGAAACCTTACAAAAATTGCATATTGAATGGTTTGGAATACAACAGGTATATCTTATGCTAAAAAAGGATGTGAAATCTTAGCTGTTATTAGGAAAACCAGAGGCAACACTAAATTATTAATCGTGGCAGATTTTAGGTAGTTTAAGGCTATTACAGTAGAACAGGAAGGTGATTACAGTTTATGTGAACAAATTAAAACATGGAGAGGGGGATATACAGTGGCAGACAAAAAAATTGCATCACCTAGGAAAATAAGCATTTTGTAACGTACACATTATTTTGGTCATATAAAATTATTGTAGTTGTTGCAAAGCAAAATGTGAGATCATTCCACATTCATATTGCATCATAGAGTACTTCTAAAGTATTATGTTGTCTGATTTCTGTAAAATGTTGCTTCAAAATGGAAACAGTCATTCATCTCTTTCTTTAGGAATGGAAGTATGGCTCCGTATGTTCAGTTGACACAAAGAAAAAAGTGTTTGGCCGATTCTTTAGCTAAAGAAGCATATTCGACATTCGTGATCATTAAAAAAATTGCTTGCAATCAATCAATAGTCTTGATAGTTGAATTGTAGCATGAAATTGGTGATGCTGAGAAAAGGGCTGGATCAGGCCAAAAGAGGGTGACCATTAAATCTGATAATTGATATCTAAAATGGATGTGTCTCTGTAATCGCCATTCAAGTGCTGCTAATTTAAAAGTTTGAGAAAGATTGTCTTGTTAATTTAAGCATACAAACTGTCCAAAGATGCCTTGTGGAATGCAGTATTCATGATTTCATCCCAAGATTACCCAAAAAGTTTATGTGTACACCACATGACTTCCTTGTACAGAATTTAATAATTATACACATATTTTCCTGAATTTCATTTAAACTTATTGAATTGAATTGAATCTACCTCATAGATAGCACATAAACCACAATAGAATAAATGCACTCTTTAAAATTCACTATATTTATTTACCATAGTGACACTCTGACACTAGGTTCCCTTAACAGCATTACATCTCATTCATTTTATAACTCAAAATGCTCAAAAATTATATCATCTGAAGAATTATGTAATCGTTGCCATATGTGCTATTCAAATACTGTAATAAATCTAAAACAATGTATAAAAGAAATTAATAAAAAAGAAACAATTTTTTACAGATGATTCAGCGTCACTTACCTAATGTGCATGTACTTCTCGTAAACATTCTCCTCTGTCCAAGGCAGATTGGCGACAATATTTGCTGCTAATATGAAACACTTATTTCCTCAAATTTTATTGGAAGTATATTTCTCATTCAATTAATTTAGTTCTCACTTCGCAGCAAGGCAAGGATACAAAAAACTCAAAATATTTTCATTAAAAATTGAAAGATATAGAAAAACTTAAAACACCAAGTAGAATTAAAACAATTTTTACAATTAAAATTTCAGTTTATACTCAAAAACAAACAATTCGGCCAGCAGGCAAGAAGGCAGATTTTTGGGTGCACAAAACTAAAAGTTTCCTTTTGGTCCCACTCGGCAAAAGAATGCTGAAGATGCAGAAACAATTAATTCACTGTTCTGTTAAGTTTCAAATGTAAACAAATTTGTCTGGTATGGTAAAAGAAATTAGGCTTAGCAGTACTAAAACAACTTTTAAATTGTTAATAATTCTATAAATATTGCATGCAGATTAACTAAAAGCATAAAAACCTTAACCAGAGGATAAGAACATCATAATTCAATCATTTTTAAAGTAAAAAATGCACAGTTTACCAATATATAAGAATAAAAACCAGAGTTCTCAGCCGAGTACCTGAGTGGATATGTACGTATATATATATATATTTATATTCTTTTGGTGTGGCTGATTGCAACTAAAAAGGGAGGTGCGCAACTACATAGCAGTTCTATATACAAAATTCTGAGACTTCTCAATTTTGAGTTATGCAAAATATGTATGTACGTACAGATGCGATAAAAAAATATCTTCTGAATCCATTTTAAATCAGTTTTATAATTTCGTTTGGGGAAAAAGAGTCCTTTATTGTGTCCTTACATACAGATGTCATACAAAAACATCATTAAATTACATTCGATATCAGTCAAAATGGATATCGTCGTTGCAATATGGTATCTAAAATTTTTCATTATTACAGTACTTCCTTTACTTCATACAAGGAAGTAGAAAATTGATGCAGAAGCAACTTGCTTGAGCAAAAGAA
Source organism: Stegodyphus mimosarum (assembly GCA_000611955.2). NCBI lineage: Eukaryota > Metazoa > Arthropoda > Arachnida > Araneae > Eresidae > Stegodyphus > Stegodyphus mimosarum. Next base: position 36,655 of record KK113607.1, on the reverse strand, counting down.
AATGTTTCATGAACAAAGGCTCATTGGGACTCGGTAATTTTTTTCAGGTGAATGTAAATTCAAATTCAACTTAATGGATCAGATGATAAGCTGTATGTTTAGAGGCTTAAAAGTGGAGCTCCAGATCACATATTGTCTATTGTGAAATTTCCAGCAAACTAAATGGTCTAGGGATGCATCTCTAACAAAGGGGTTGAGTGCTTGAAATGTACTACTGAAACTATGAATCAGTTTATACCCATACCTTGGAGGAGTATTTAAAGCCATTTATTCGGGATCATTTTTAAAGGTTCTGAAAATTGCATTTTTCAAAGGCCTCTGCACCCTGTCATACAGTAAAATCATTAAGCATGATCTAACATATTTATGCTTGATTTTGTTCCGTCATTTAGAGGTTTTTCATCTCCACAGTAGACTGAATATTACAGTTATTTCTTCCTATTTCCTCCTTTCAGGTGAAGGCCTATTTGATAAAATACGTTAAAATTTTAAAAATTAATTTAAATTTGTTAAAATTTTCAACTGGCCTAGAAATAGTCCTGATCTGAATCCTAGTGAAAACTGTTGGCATATAATTGGTACCAAAATTGCTGCTAAAATTAAACTGCCGGAAAGCATTATTAGGGTTTGATTCTGTGAAATTGGCCAGGATTACATTCAAAAGTTGATTTCTTCTATGCCGGATTGCTACAAGGCTGTCATCGCAGCTCATGGAGGATCCATTAAATATTGAAGCAATCCTTATGCATGTATAGACATCTAAATATGTACACTGTGCAAAAAAAATAAAAAAAAAAAAAAAAAAAAAGAAGAAACAGTTCTATGTCTCCCTTTCTACTGGGCTGATTGACAAAATTCAAAGTGTGTTTTTCATGTCTCGAAAGCATGACTTAGCATATGTGTTAGATTTATATATAGCATTGTTCAAATATAGGTATTTTGACACAAAATCGGACTTTTTCTGAAATGACATACCAATTTTTTTCCATATTTCAATTCTATGACTCAAATTATGCCAAACTGCCAAGTTTTGTAAAAATCGCGTGGGTAGTTTTTCAAAAATTAGCTCTCAAAATTTTAGCTCCTCAAAATTAATTGAATGTGATATATATTTATTAATATCTCTTTTTTATGAAACTTATTTGATTCCTTCTTACACAGTTTGAAATTTAGATTCATTCCAAACAAAATTCGCGATTTTTTTATTATTTATTTTAAAAATTTATATTTCTAAATAATTTTTAGAAATTTTTCGAAAAACATTTTGTGTTGTAACCTATAAAATTTTTACAGTCATCTTAAAGTTGATTTATTTCTAAGCATACCTGCAAAAACTTAAAGCTTTTTATTTAAAATTTCTGAAAATATACATGAATTTACATATTGGCGCGTTTTGAAATTTGGCGTATTTGTTGAAAGCGATAATAACGAAAATGTGGTTTATGCACTTTGTTAAAATTATTTGAATGTAGAATGATGTGACTTTTTTTTTCTCTTATCCACAATGCAAAAAAAGGCAGGAACGATGTGACTTTTTTCCTCTGCTGCACAATGGAAGGGAAGGAAAATAGGTTGCCATATATTAAGAAGTTTGCCAGGTGAATTATTCTTGGTTCAAACTGAAAAAAATTTACCAGTTTACGAATTTCTCCACCAGTTTCGCACCAAATTTTACAAAATTTAATATTTAGGCATAATTTGAGTCGTAGAATTGAAATATGGAAAAAAATTGGTATGTTATTTCAGAAAAGTCCTATTTTGTGTCAAAATACCTATGTTAGAATGATGCTATATGTAAATCTAATAAATATCCTAAGTCGTGCTTTCGAGACATGAAACTCTAATTTGTAAATAATTTATTAATCCTTATAAAATTTGATTATGATTAATCATAAAACTTTTTATTGTAACAGTATGATTTTTATATAGAAGATATACACGAAACACATTTTTTGTAGACTTTTGCACTTTTTCACAAGTAATGTTGTTTTTGTTGTCTGCCACTGTATAATGGAAAAATTCAGGTAATCAAGGTTTTCAAGTAACAACCTTATAGATGCATTTTGTGATTTATTATTTAAGAATGATTAAGAACTTTATCTAGCATACAATAATGTTTTCAGTCATATTAATAAAAATATCAGTTCACTGAACTCAAACCAAGTTCAGTTAATACATGATACATGTTTACCAATTCATGCTATGCTTGTAGAATTTGGCTAATGATCTGAAACAAATTTGACTTGTTTTCAATATCAGTGAGTGCATTCCAAGCTTCAGACTGATATAGTCCAGCTTGATCCAGTTAGCAATCTTTGAACTAGGCTGCTGAATAAAACATTTTAAACCCAGGTACTTCCTTCTTAACAAGAAAGTACTTTTTACATCAATTTTATCAGTATTGCATTCAGGAATAATATTAGGTTGTTTTGGTAGTATTGGATTCAGCTTTTTAAATTCTTGATTTTTGAAATTATGGATCAATACATAGCTTTCTTAAAAGCTTTCAAAATATTTATATTCAAGATAGATAAAACACACTGTTTATACTGAGGCATTATCTGTGAAAATTTCAGAAAAGGAAGGGGGAAAAAAATCAAATCTAATGATGTGTAAACAGGTTACACAGGTTAGGTAAAAATCTAGCAAAGTTTTCATCAGTGCTGTACAGGACAAACAGGAGTAAAAATGCTTAAGTTCTGGTATTAGTTAGACAATGTGATCCACTTGAGGTAATCTATGTATGCATGCACTTACATATCTGTGTTGTGCAGATGAAATGTGTAGACATAAATGTTGCATAAAAGTGCATGTTTTCTGTTTTTAAAGCCTTTATTTTGCCATGAAAAAAAAATCAACCAAAGCTTAGTTATAGCTTCAAATGTTTCTAAACAGCATTCAAAACTGATTTCTCAATATTTTCTTTTCCCTCTGTATTCAGTTTTGGTTAAATGATGTTTTGGATAATTGAAGAATGAATAATTGATATTATGCTGCAACATAATATTGATGTAATTTTATTTATTTTATAAGAAATAAGAGTAATCAATCAGTAAAGTGTAAAAAGCAAGAAACATGAGTAATTAAACACTCTTTGAAGAAAGCCTTGTGTAATTTTTTTGTGCTGTTCCCTCCATGTACATAATAATCAATTTTCACCATTAAAAAAAATCATTAATTGCACAAATTCAGCATTGCAGACAGCTTTGGCATTGCACACTGGTCAACAATAAATAAAGTGAATAGCTGTTATAAAAGAGATGTGACTGTCTTCAAACCAGTTTCTGACCCACTTTGTAGCATTTTGCTTGGAATTTTTCACATTGCATTTACATAAAATTTGGTCGATTAAGAAGTACAACTTCATAGAATGCAAATTTTTCATTCCTGATTGTTGAGAAAAATGCCTCATGCAGAAATATAATTCTTTTTTATTGTCCAGCGACATCCGCAGCCCCATTATGATTCATTGTGATAAAAATTCAGCAGTGATTTTGTTTTTCCTCTTGGTCTGCCATGTGTGTCAAACTAGCTAAAATTTTGCCATAGACTCATGAATTGTTAGTTAGACAAAGAGAAATAAAGAAATATTTAATAGCTTATTGTGGTTGATCTCTTAAGCACAGTTTGGATTTCCTTTCTGTTAAAACTATCCAGAAAGCTTCCAAGTGACTTTGCAATTAAAAAAAAAAAAAATCCAGAAAGCTTCTGCAATTGATGAGTTATATTTCCTTGAAACCTCTCATAAAAATCTTTCTGTTTTAGTAATGTCATTAATACAGGCAAGTTTTTTCAAAAGCATTCGTCATCCTTTTTTGTTTGATTGCAATGTATTCATTTTTTGGCTGTAACGTTTTATTTGTTGCTATTTATTCCTTTGTCGCTATAAAATTTTTCTGCTTCTGAAGAAGAGTTGTTTATTTTAATTAGCTTTGAAGTGTACAACATTTTACATAAAATCTTTTTCATTGTGAGAGAGTTTTTAACGGAGGGTTGAATTTTGCTGTGGCATGTGTCTTTTCTAGAATAGTTGAATGATATTGTTTAATGTTACTTTATTTCATGAATCTTTGACATAATGCCTTAAATCAAGAACATTGAATTTAAGTTTTGTAGTTGCAAATTTTATTTCATATTGTTTGGTATTTGTCTTATTAGCTGTTTTCTGTACTTTGTTATAAGCTTTATAGTGCAGTGTGTGGATGTGATTGCTGTGAATTGTGCATGTGAATGTTACTGATTAAAGGTAAGTGTAACTTGATGACAAAATAAGATAATATAAATGATGTAAAATGATAGGTCTTCTTTAAAAAAATACTGAGGTGAGAAATTTGGAGATTTTTGAACCACTTATTAAATTGGGATAAAATGCTCATTAAATGAGATTTTTTGTTTGAAAAAGTTAAAAAGTTGCTAAGAGGAGAAAATCATTAAATTTGAATTTAGCAGTGGTAATTAAGTATTTAGCTGTTGTAAAATAACTCTGATGCTTGTTGAAAGTGCTTAGTTTGCCAGAGAACTGGGATAGCTCATATATTTTGCCTTTTTCATATTTTTCACATTAGCTTATATCAAAACATGTTAGATACCAGAAGTGTAATCTTTATTAGATCTGTGTGTTGCAAATAAAAAAAAAAAGAAAAAATTAGTAAATGAAGTGTGATTTCTTTGATAAAAAATTGGACTATTTAAAATAAGATTTCTTTAATGGTTAATAATTATTATATAGGATTTTGCATGTAATTAAAAAAGGTTTTTAATTCTGTTT
>KK113607.1:0-28704 GCA_000611955.2 Stegodyphus mimosarum | reverse complement strand
ATTCAGAACACTTGAAAAAAAGGAATAAAACGTAACTTTGTGATAAATTAACAAATAAAAAAACCCCCACAAAACTTTACGTTATGTAAAAAGAACATTTAAAAAACTCAAATTGGTCAAAAATCATTATATGCAAATCCAAAATTCAAAAGCAAATAAATATAAAGAGCAAAACAAATATACTTTAAACCAAATTGTCATTTAAACAACACTGAAAAATTGGGTGGTTTTTCATTTTCTTGGCATTAAAAGTTTAATTTAGCATAATCAGGGACCACCCAATTTTTGAGGGTTGTTTAAATCACAATTCGATTTGTTTACATTTGAAACTGTTAATAGAATTGTGAATTAAGTCAGTCTATTCACCAACTACAGTTCTTTTTGTTGAATGGGACCAAAAGTAAACTTTCAATTTTGTGCTTCCAAAAAATTGTGTCTTCCTGCCGGCTGGTGAATTGCTTGTTTTTGTATAGAAACTTTAATTTTAATTGTAATTTTTTTTAAACTGTTTTTAGCTTTATTGGTGTTTTATATTTTTCTATATTTTACGAATTTTAACAATGCTATTTTATTATGTGCTATAGGGAAAAGTAATTTTATTAAATAGATACTAGATATATTATCCTTCATGATATTTACTAGTCTGGAACATATATCCCAAATAATCGGCAGTTATTTGAAGGAATTCTAGCTCTTGAAAAATGGGAAATAAAGTAAGTTTGCTTTAGATAAGCAAAAATTGTATCTAATTTCCGAAAAAATCCTTAATATATATTGTGGTAAAACAACATAATCATGTAAAAAGATTATACTTTTCCATAATTTTTCAAACCCTTAAAGAAAGCAATGCCTCTCAATAGATGAAAACTTCGGTAAACTACTCCGGAAGTATATAACTCTAATTAGAGAAGAATAAATTTTTATATATTTTTGCTTTGCTGTGACGTGAGAACTGAATTAATTGAATGTGAAATGCACCTCTACTAAAATATGAGGCAATGAGTTGAAATGAAATGCAGCAAAAAATGTGTATAATTTAATAGGTAGTATGCTATGCAAAACTACAGTAATTTTAATATATTAAATTAAATGTTGTGTAAACCCTGATTTACATTCCTACTTTGTGGTTGTGCTGAGCAGAAAAAGGTATATAATCCTGCCATAAAATTCACAAGGAATGAAGTGAGACTGTGTATCCTCCCAGTGACATGGCCAACAGCTGTGAATCATTCCATGATGTGGTGATTTCAGTAGGATATAGCTATGGAAGACTTAAGTTGTAATAAGTACCTACCTAAACAAATGAATTGTTAAGCAAACTCATATTGTTCCAGTCAAGTATATTCATCTGTTATTCATCATATGGTTTTACTAGCATATCATAGTCTGACATGATATGTTCATGTGTTTTGGTAAACTCAAGGAGACCACCCATTAAATCTTAAGCTTTCAACTTAAGCAAGTGTACTGCTTTTGGTAGAAAACCACATTTTAACTATTGCATATCATTTCTCAAGAACCTTAAAAAATTCTAAGCAACATTTTTAAAGAATTAAAACTAAATAAATAAATCAGAGTATCTGTGTTGAATTGCTATACAGTAGTCCCTCACATAATATGTGCACACACAGAATAGAAAAATGTGTAGACTGCTAGCAAATATCATTGCACATTATTGATTCTTTAAATACATATTTTGTTTTAGTTTCTGTATAGGCTGTAAGTGAATGCAAGAAATGTGTTTGTACTTTAGCAAGGAAATTAGCAAATAAACAAGCAATGTTTCTTTGTATTATATTACTAATGTAAAATTGCAAGCACTGTTTGAACAGAAATGTAATGAAAACCAAGGGGAAATATCTTCTGGTGAGGTGGAGGAAAAGAGCTACCCAGATGATATAGTGGTTAGGAAACCTGACTGCGATACTGAAGTGCCCGGGTTCGAATCCTGGAGAAGGCATGGATGTAAAATTGTCTGCCCCTTCATAGGAGGTAGGGGTGGCTGCCTGTTAGGTGCCTCCACAATAAAATGGTTACCACTTTTGGCCTTAGTAGTGGCCAATGCCATTATAGGCAAGTGCCCGCCATTCATAAAAAAAAAAAAAAGTGGAGGTAGAGGTTTGTGACTGCTGCAATCATCAGAGACCTTTGGGTGAAATTTGGAAATATTTAGGTTGCCACTGAGTAGTGACATTCTAGTCGAGCATAGGTAATGGAGTGGAAGATGATTTCAGTAACAATGATGTGCACTGCCTTGAGATTATTTTGAAGAATAAGGAGAAACTTAGCTGACACTTTCTGGAAAATGGAATATCCCAGAAAGTTAAAGAGAAATGTGCAAGAAGGCAGGTTGGTCTTTTTCAAATGGAGATCTAAGAATATACAGCAAACCAGAACATGGAGGTTGTATGATTAATATATTGTGCATACAGCAAAATCATGTTTCGCAAAGTTAACTTTCTATAGAAAAAATGCATTCACATTTAAAGAGCATGGATGATTTAAACAAACCTAAATACTTTTGTAATTAAAAGGGAAAAAATGAAATAAATATTAATTGAAATGATTTTTATTGCTGCTTAATAAGTATTTGATACAATTATTTTTTTAAAAACTAATTTTTGTTTGGGATAATAACTGACTCGACTCTTTAAAATTTTGCGGTAAACATTTTTTTCACTGCCTGTGAATAAATTGTCTTCTTTATTTGGGTCGATCTCCATTGTGAAATGAGATGGTTTGTATGCCTTTTATAGTAATTAATTTAATTTCTTGTAAGTTAAAGGTGTGCTTATGTTCAATATCAGCTGCTGTTGTAGGATTCTCCAGTTCTTTATTATTTCTTGATTAATTCTTCGACTTCTTTCATATTTGGAAATCCTTCATTATCAATTGCTTTTGCAATATGAATGATTTCTTAAACTTCATTTTCAACTGATGGAAATCCTTTAAGATGGCTGATGACTTCTGGCCAGAGCTGATACCTACAAGCATCTGCTGTTGATAAATGAACATTGAGCCACATATGAATGAAATTATTGCATTACATAGATTAAGTGGAAATAATTAAAATTATGAGTATATGCAAAATCATGTTTTGCAACTCCATGCTCAGCAAGGGTTGAGTGTATTACACTAAATTGTACTGAAAATCTCTGAATAGTGTAATTTAAATAATAAGTAAGTAAATTTTGTATGTTTCCAACATTGGTGGGGGCTTAGTATTGTTTGAAAATTTTTCATGCTGTTTTGGGGTTACGAAGTTCACACTGGAGTTTAAAATTATAAGGTCATTATCCAAAATAACTTTAGTGATAGTATTACAGAAAAAAAAATGATGTCTTTAGATAGATTACACTCATTGTATGAAGTACTACTGTATTATATTAACATTAGCATGAAGTAAAATGCCAGTTATTATTGAACTGTGTAGTGCATAGTTATATTATTTTCTTGCAGTATTCATATTGCATAGTTGCCAACTTAGTTTATCATCACATTCCCATTGGAATAAAAATCTCCCAGTTTTTAATTTTTGGCCTTTATTAAGGGAAATGTTTCCTAACAGTATATGGAATTTATTGAATTTAAATTGTGCAAATTGCAATCCTCAAACCTTAGTGATTCTAATTTTTCTTATTAAATTATATTTGATATTATGGGCTTTCTTAATCTATTGAAGACAATTATAGAACGTTTTAGGAAAATTCAACAGTGTTTAATCAATATTAATATTTATGTTTAATTTTGTTTTACGTTAATATATGTAATACTATTGCATTGATAAAGTTAATATTACTACAATTAATAATTAATGCATATACTACTGTAAAGTTAATATATTACTAACTTTATCAGTACAATAGTATGTAGATTAATTATTAATTTTATTTAATGTTATTTAAAAGTAATTTGAAAAGTAAGAGCTTTTCTTCAGTGTTCAGAATTTTCTCGGCACTAAAGTGTATGAAACTTGCAAAATGATGAAATTAGCTCCAAAACTTAAAATTTAGAATATCTAATTAAATATTAATATACTTTACATCAAAATAATATTATAAACAGTTCAGTAATGCACCATAAAGTGAATTTAAGTCAGTTTGGAGTTTTGTTTTTAAAATGGCCTCACCATGCAGCACAAAAATCTGCCTGAAATTCCTGGTTTTGTGAGATTTCAAAGTTGGCAGCTATGATATTGTTTTTAAAATTTGATTTTGCTTTTATTTACATAGATTTAACTTTTAGATCAACTGATGTAAGAGAGAAAAGTATTCCCAAAATATGCACCAAAAGTTCTGACTCTTACAGGCTGAAGCTTCGAAGAAAAAAACGTGCCGTTCGACGACGTCATAAAACTCCTTCTTAATTGGGTTCCAAACTTTTGTTTCCATGAGAATGATTTCATATTTGTGTATCTTTTCTTTTGAATTGAAGTTATTCTGAAATGGCAAAAAGTCTATGTAAATATTGTATGTATTGTTGCTGTAATTTTTTTCCCTTTTTGTCAAATAAGATTTCCTGTTAAAATGTTGTGAATAAATGTAGTACACTTTTAAATGTTTTTAATATGTCGTGATATTTAAATAGCATTTAAATCAGTATTCTTGAAAGGATAACCCAATACTTAAGTGGTTTGGTTATTGATAAAACATTTATTTCTGACAAAGTGACTTTTTCTGGAATAAAGAAAATAATTGAAGTAACTTTAATCAGCAACTGTAATAACTATAAAATTGCTGTCTGGAAATACTTGATGTTTACTATGTCATCATGTAACGCGTAAGCCAGAAATACTTTGCTACTAATGTATTTACAGCAGTGAATAAGGTGATCTTTTTAAAAATAGAGAGGGGATTAAAATCGATCTTATAAGGCTTAATATTTTATCGCAATGTTGTTAAGTTTATGAGAGATTTTCAGGAGCTGACACTTAAAAAAAAAGCATGTAGAGTATCTTTTCTACCCTTTTCAGCTGACATTAAGAGAGAATGTTTTCTTATTTACATTCTAGAGAATCATTTTTGTTAACATTTAAACTAGTGAGCAAAGGAATATTAAAAGAATATTTTTTGTACTTTTCTTCTTTCTTCTGTTAGCTCTGAATAGCAGTAAGAGCCATAGGAACATTAATTTTTTTTTAGCTGTGTCTGGAGCTGTGTAAAACTTTAACTGAAATATTGGTTAGCCTCTTTGGGGCACTACACATATGAATGATAAATAGGCTAATATACGTAAGTTATGTAATAGGTAGGACCAAAATACTTAAAATTCTTGATTATTCATTTGGCGTTCATGTTTTTTTCTTTTTAAATAGTAACTTAGGTGAATTAAGAATTCAAAGTTTAGTTTATTTATTTTTTAAATTAAATTTTAGTGTGAAAGGAAATCATATCTATGTTATTTTTATAGTTTTTTTCTTTTTTTTTTAATTTGTTTATCCGTGGAAAAGTTAAAAATGCAGTATAACTTTTCCTTTTTTCTTCCTTTTTCTCTCTTTTAATTAATAAGGGTTTGATTTAGAGTGAAACTTTATAAATACCTTTGTAGTTATATGAGAAGTAGCCAATGTGATAAGCAAACAGAGAACAAAATTTAACACCAAAAATTATTTTATGAGCTGTCATAATTTCATTTAATGTAAAATTTATGATTAAAATGTGATTGATATATTTTTGTTAATATATTCTTACTTAGTTGCTTATTTAATAATTGCTGAATATACTATTAGTTCAACAACATTAAAACAGTTTAACAAGAGCTGTATATTTTATTATTTATAGTTTGTATAGGCTTAAAATAGCTCACAATTTTATACTTTTTTATGAAGCATTTAATATGCATATAAAAGAGGATATCTTTTTGAGATTTTGTCTTAAATTGATTTTTTGCCAGCTAATGACCATAATCTTGTGGAAAGTATGTGTATCAATCTTGCAGATATCAATAATTTTATGCATAATTTCCAATTTTCACTTTGAAAATTAGAAAATTTATATTCTAAACTTTACACATAACATCCACTTACCAACTTGTTTTATTTAATATCTTAGAAGTTTTCAATTGAACATGAAGAAAATGGCTGCCCAAATTAAAACAAGTAAATAGAATCATAATTTGTATAAAATCTGAACAATTTGATTTGAGTGTTTTTCAGTGTATTGAATTTATTAATTTGCAGTATATTGAATTTATTAATATTGATTTTATTAATTAATGTTAAGAGAAGACATCAGTTTCAAGTTTAAATTAAGCAGAAATCAACTTAGTATAATATTGGTCTTATTAAAAAAAGAAAAAAAATCAGTACATTTGAAAGGAGACAAGCATATAATAGTCTCTTTTTTTAAAGAGGGAAAACAATGATAATAAGCACTGAAAGGTTTTTTTTTTTTCATTTGTTGCTGTTTTTAAAGTATTTTTCGTAAGTTTTAACACTAGGTTTACGGTCAGTTTTGTGTACCTTTATTTATGGGACACCCGTCGTATTGACAGGTATAGGAAATCCCATATTTTTTAAAAGAATTATTAATTTTGTTTAAAAAACTTACAATTTTAATATGAGAACTATTGATAATCATCAATTTTATGAATTTGTAATTGTTTATATTGGTGTAAAAAACATTGCAGTAGTTTTGGTTTCAACTTACTTACCAGAGCAGTCTTTGCTGATACTAACTATTCTCTCTGGCAGTTCAGTATCTCTTCTTTAATTACTCAAGATGACTAAAAAAGGGTATTTAGTCAGAATAAAGTAACACTATTACTTTCTTCTAATTCTGTAATATTGCTAATAATAATCTATTACTTCTTCTCACATCTTGACACACTGTAATTGAACAACTTGCAGATTGTTCATTAATCTTGACCGTAACTCTTTATAGTTTAGGTACATACGATTGCCAGAGGGAATATACATATCCTTTGCTTTGTGGAACCTGGCGTATTGATATTGGGTTTGAAATTATCTAAAGATATTTCCATTGAAATATTTAGTATCTTTTTTTTAACTAATTTAACATTTGCCACCAGGAAAATAATTTCATGAAGAAATTAGAGTATTTGCTTAACTATGAAACTAGCTTACCTTTCATTTTGATGGGTACATATCTTACAGAACTTAGGAATTAAAGGGCTGAAGGAGTTTCATCTCATTACATGGGTTAATTATCAGCATAAATTAGAAAACTATAAAATTAATGTTTTTTAAAATTTTGCTCCGGAAGTCTGAAATCCATCAAAATGACGGTACCCATAAGTCTAATGTTAAGAATGGCACGCCAAAAAGATGAAACAAAATCTGATGTTAAATCTTTTAATATTCTTTTAATACTCTGACTGAAGACTCTGTTTATCCTGTAAATGGTTATGTAATTTTTATTTTGCTCTACATATTGCATTTAACATACTTAAAAAGGATGTGTTTCCCTGTTACATACTTTAATAATCTAAAACTTATGATGTCACCACCTAAGTCATGAGCAGAATATTTTAGCCCTAACTGGAAAATGGGTTTTTTTTTTGAAAAATAAACGAAAAATTATATTGGTATTTAAGGAAATTTATGATGCTTGATATCAGCAGCATTTCTGGGGGAACAATAGCCCAGTGCTGTTAGCCATTTGTTGGAAATGACTGTATCCATTGATCATTTAGTGATTGCTTCACTGAGAATGTTGTCCATAGTTCCAACACAATGGACAAGCACTATTATACCAACAGGAAAGGGTATAAAGAAATACAAACATCAGTGTCCTTGCTCAAATTTGAACTCTTACCCTACAGGATGGTAGCTTGCTCTGCTGTCAAGAAAAAAATTGTAGTGTGCTAAATAAATTAAAATTTTATGAATATTTCTTAATGGATTTTCTAATTTAATTGACTATAAATCCTACATACATTTTTTTTGTACATATTAGAAAAGTTATTTACTTTAAATATGAGTTACATGTAACTAATGCAGTTAAATTTTGTAGATGAAAATTGCTGATAAGCTCTGAAATGCTGCTTTGTCTTGATAAATAAGAACTCAAGTCACTTTGTAATTGAAGTATGGAAGTTTTTTTTTTTTAAATTTGTTACTCCTTTTTAATATATACATAAAGATCTAATTAAAAATAAGCATAAGTTTTTAGAACATTTGGAAATTTTTGAAAATAAAAGAAATTTATAAATATTAAATTCCTCATTTTTGAAATAAATTTTATTGTTTAATACTGGGTGTTTTTGCTGTGGTATTCTAAACTTCTGTGTGGAAGCAATAATGATAATGCAGGAGGTAAAAGGAAGTATAAATAAAACTGAAGATTAAGTATTATGTGTTAAATGTTTTTGAAATATATGTATGTGTGGATGAGTGTTTTGATCTTTTCTGTATATTCTGCACTTACCCCAGAAAATGTACTCATAATTTTCTGGGGGATACTCATAATTAATTCAGTGTGTATCAGCTCAAATCATGCATATAAATTTTTATTATCAAAATAACTGGTTATGTATGTGGAGTCAGTTCCTCTTAACAAGTAAACTTGTAATATTAGAATATTTTAAAAAATTCAGTATTAACTTGGTGCTATATTATATAAAATAGCATGCTTAAAATTTCTCTCTTTTTATTTATTAGTCAGAAGGGGCTTCGTCCCTGAAGGACTGTTGTTTTCGTTTTGCGATTTTGCGTTGGAAACATTAAAAATCTTAATCACTTTTCAAAGTGTTGCCACCAAATATTGCAACTCTGTATTATATTTAGAGAAATTAAATAATGAAGAATCTGCATAAATGTATGTATCTTTCTCCAGATGTGATAAAATAACGGTACCTAGAGCCATCCAATTTTAAATAACGTACGTTTCACCCGAATATGCGAATATTTGGAATTTGTTTTATTATCTATATCATATTTTGTAAAACTTTAACGAATTTTTGATGAACAAACTCAAAAAAGATTTAAAAGCGAGCAATGGCAACACTTTACGGGGAGGGAGGACTTTTTATCTCCAGCGCATGGAACTATGTATCGAAAATTCTAAAGATATACTCATTTTAAAATTATTTTGCGATATTACTCTTGAACTGAATTTTGTGTCTTAAATGCGAAGAACATGATATTTAATAAATAAAGGTAACACACAAAATGTTAGAACACCTCTAGTTTTTTTTTTTTTTTTTTTTTAAGAGTTTGAAATTTTTATCTTGCTATTGAAAATATCTTGTTTAATTAGAAAGTTCAAGTCATGTTAGAGACAAAATTAAACACTGAGAATTTGTGTAGCTTATGATTAATAGATAAACTACAATTCTTTTCTTATTCTAAACTCAATTTCCTTTCTCACTGTAAAATTTTAGTTGAATGTATTTGCAAAGATTTTAAGTAATTTTTCAAACTGAAAATATGTTTTTATTTCAGAAAGGAAGAAAATTTTATTTTCTAATTATTTTATGAGAAGATAATATTTTGCTGTAAATAGGGCATATATTAAAGCAGAGTTCCAGTATTTAAAAGAAATTCTGAATATAATTTATAATTATTTTTACAAGTTGTAAAAAGTGTTGAATCTGAAATTGCCAGTGTATGAATCTGCATAATTTCCTACATTTATTTTTCTTTATTAATGAATACGTAAACAGTTTATAAATTGCATTATAATAAGACACAGTATTTTCTGATTATCCGTACTCCCCTGAAAATTCAACTTGCTGACCTCTGTAAATTGGCATAAAATGTTCATTTGGCTTTCTTTCCAACTCATAAAGGCATTTTTTTGTTCATAACTAATATTGAAATGAAGCATTTTCTGAGAAATTAGACATTTTATGTGAAAAGAAAATTCTGTGTGTTGATTGAAATGATGGTTAAATATAAAGCATGTAAGTCCACTTGCACTGAAATGTGTGTGGCATGTTCATGCATGAGTTGGCTGTTTTTGCATACTACTCAAAAATATTCCAAAAACATGGCAGTCTTGCCACATGTTGAAACTCGGGATGTGGATAATCAGAAAGTACTGAAAATGCTTTCCCTGATAGGAAAATGGTGTTGTATATAAAAATAAGAGAGGATGAGGACTGTGAAAGTATAAAATTTGAAAATTATCATGTATGAAACTTTTTTCTTTAACCATTGTTCTCTGAAAGAAAGCAAATGTGAGTTAGGTTTTTGTGTCATTATATAGTGCAATATAGCACATTTTGGAAATTTTCCTTTTAAATAGCAATTTTCGTATATTTTTCTTTTATTTAAAAAAATATATATATCTATATCCAAAGTGAGCTTTACCTAATATTAATTCTAAATGCATGCAAGTAGAAATGTTTTCAGATAACAGTATTTCTTCTCTGAAAGGGATACAAGAGAAATTTAAATTTGGTGTTTTATTATAAATTAATTAATTAATTTTATTGTAAACTTAAATTTGGTGTTTATGCTATATTTTTGTTTCATTTTCTTGTATATAATTTACATAATTATCTTTTCAATTATGTTGACTACCATAACCTCATGTGTAATTGTTATCAAAGTATTGTTTTTGTGTTTTGGAATTAGTCCTTTTCAATGTATGAACTGTTAATTTCTTTTGTTAAGAATTTATTTTGGTAAGAAAAAAATGTAAAGTATTGCTTTGCATAAACTTAAAGATGTTTAACAAAAATATATCAGTAAATTACAATTAAAAAAGTTTTAAAAGATTCATTTGTACAATACTAATATTTATTTATTTACTAAAATTGAAACTTTCTTTCTTATGAATTATATAGTTTTACTTTGCTAACTACTGAATTAATTTTTATTCCAGAGTAAAAATTATCAAATTTTATCCCCCCTCCATTAGGAATTGAGTTATAATTTTTGAATTGTCATTTTATCCTGATTTTTTCATTTCACTGTACATATTAAAAATATGCTATGTTTTCAAATTATTGCTGTTTTTTTGTCAGAACGATTAACTTTTTATAAGAATAGTTTCTTATCTTCTTAATGAAGTAGTAATTTTATATGTTATAAAGTTAAGCATTTTTTTCCCATCAACTCAAGTAGCGTAGAAAGATGATGCAGTGCTGTTTATGCTGTATAATAAAGTAGTGTATGTTAAGTTAAAATGCACTTTGCCTATAAAACCGGTAACCCTTTTCATTGTAAGAATAGGTTATGCATTTTGTTTTGCAGAAAAGACAGGTAATTGCTATTGGTACAGCATATATGTGATTATGTTTAGCCTCTAATGAATATTTTAGTAGGTAGTGAAGAACAAATTTACAAGCTGAAAAAGCATAATGTTTATTTCCATTTGCCTAGGCTTGTGTCTTGATGTGGTTACATGCTGTAGAATTCATTATCAGAATCATTTAGCTGGAGGCCCGATGTATACATATATTGCAACTGTTGATGATTCATCAGATTTATTTAAGTGTTTGTTATTAAAGGGGAAATATTTTTTCCCCTTTAATAACAGATTGTAAAATTTTAGTTGAATTTCCCATTTTAAAATAGGTAGCACATAGTTGTCTGGTATTGTTACATAGTTTTTTGTTATCAGGGTTTGATATACAAAATGCTAACATTCATCACGTATTTATCAGATCTAAACATATCCATCAGAGTTCCACAACTTGTAACATGATTTTTGACTCTGCATGTTGCTCTATCATCATTCTAGAATGCAAAACCAACATGCTACACACTACTATAATCAAGCAGTGAGTGTTCAGTTTAATATTTTTTGGTTTTATGGTGGGCACTAGCCATTTTAGGCTTTAGCCATTATTAAGGCCAAAAGCAGTGTCATTCTATTATGGAGGCATCTAATAGGCAGCCTCCATTACCTCCTATGAAGGGACAGACAATTTACATCAATGCCTGTTGTGTTTAGTAATCATTGGCTTATGTGCTGAAGCTTGCTCTTGAAATCCAAGTACAGGCTCTTGGGAAAAACTTTCAACAAGCATATGGATATCACTTCCAAATGCTTGTTAAAAGTTTTGGTGAGAGTTTTTAATGACATTTTCCAATTTAATTTTACCTTTCATTGGATGTTTAACCCTTGTCTGTGATTTTGTTTTGGCTTTCTTCCTTACAGCAGGTGTTTTATAACTTCCTATCATTTCCATTTCATCAAAACATCCTTTGTTGTCGCACATGATATCTTCAGTGTGTCTGGTCATTAATAACAATATAGTGACAATTTGGCCTACAACGAAATTTTCCAGATTATTAAAATATCTATGGTCTCAGTTAGTACAGATGTTTTGAGTTTGGTACACATTGAATAAAGGAAAAAAAAAAAAAACTCTTTGTAGAAAGTAAAAAGTGATGAAATGTTTAGTTTCATCTTCTAATTTTTCGTGCAATTATGTAAACTCCCACATTTGTTATTAAAATTTAGTTTCCTTTTGTTTAATTTTTTATGTGTCTGTAGATTTAAAAAACAAATTCATCTGAAATTAGATCTGCCATTTTAATAATTTTACCTAAAGAAAATGCCTTTCTTTCTACATACTAAAATGTTGCTAGTTAAAGTTCAGTACTGCATATAACTGAAATTTCAAATGCTGAGCAGGTATCCTAAATGTGATAAATTAAAAAGTGATGGAATACAATAATGATGTTTGTAATTTTTTAATGTAGTAATGATACTGTGATTATAGGACAGTGTAGCCAGTAGTCATTGTTGAAAGATCTCAGAATTTTAACATAAAGGAAAAGAATAATCTGTCCATTTTTGGTAGAAGTTAAGCAGTTGTTCATATGCTCTTGAAAGGTAGTTTGCATAACTAATTTTTTTTACCACTACTTTGTGTTCTTGTAATGGTGTACCTTTGCCATGTACTTTTTTGCTATTGTGAGCATTATATAATTTTATGTTTTACTCAATGTAATGTATGGCAGCCTCGCAATTTTATGTCAAAGTGGTCTGAATGTGAAATTTTAAATAAAAATTTCAGAGTTCTTTTGTAAAGTATTTCATGCAAAGCACAAAAGTTGATATGAGTTAAACCAAAACTGCAGTTAAAATTCATATTGCAGTCTAACACCTCAAAGAAGAGTTTTCTATGGGAAATCACAAAAATTTAAAGAATTAAAAAATTAAAGAAATAGAACCAAGTGATTCATACAAGATGTAATATGTGATGTTTTTTTATATATGTAGCATAAAATACGAGCCAGTTTGCCCCCAAAAAGGCATCTCTGCTTTCGGGCTGATAGCCATTGTGTGCTTTTCCTTAATAAGTTAGCCAAGAACTTTACTAACTGTAACATGTAAAACTGAATGTACACTGTACGAGGGGAGAGAGGACAGTTCTATATCTTCCGTTCTACTGGACCGATTGACGAAATTCAACTTGCGTTTTTCATTTCTTGAAAGCGCAACTTAGGATATGTATTAGATTTATATATAGCATTATTCTAATATAGGTATTTTGACACAAAATCGGACCTTTTTCTGAAATGACATGCCGATTTTGTTCCATATTTTGATTCTACGACTCAAATTATGCCAAACTGCGAAGTTCTGTAAAATTCGCCCGACTAGTTTTTAAAAAATTAGCTCTCAAAATTTTAGCTCCTCAATGTGAATTGAATTTGGTATATATTTATTAATACCTCTCTTTTTATTAAACTTACTTGATTCTTCCTTTTATATTTCGAAATTTACGTTCATACCAAATAAAATTTGCCAGTTTTTTATGATTTATTTTTAAAATTTGTATTTTAATTTTTATAAATTTTTCGAAAAGCATTTTGAATTATAACCTAGTTTTTATTCAAAATTTCCTGAGATACACGTGAATTTACATTTTGGCGCGTTTTGAAATTTGGCGTATTTATTATAAGCGGTAATAACGATAATGTGGTTTACGCATTTTGTTAAAATTACACTCATGTCCATAAATTAAGGATAATTCGGAGTCACGCGGAAATCGAACTCTAAAATAAATATATCACCTGTAAAATCATTACACACATCTCCAAGAATCATATGCAAATTTCAGGAAGTAACCAGATGACACCGATGGTACGTCACAATGACGAGGGTGATATATAAGGAATACAGGCAAAGAAGTAAAATTGTTCGCAGGCGCTGTATAAGCATTTCAGTGCAATAACCGAATAGTTATGACACAGGGGACGTATTCGGATGATTTTTTACGTGGTAGAATTATCGGCCTCTGGAATGTGGGCGTACCCTACTGGAAGTATCAGACGAACTTGGAATTGCCCAGAGTGTCATCTCCAGGCTTTGGCAACAATTCCAAGATGATGGTAATGTGAGTAGACGTTACAGCACAGGTCGCCCCAGAGTTACAACGCCGAATGAGGACCGGCATTTGGCAGTTATTGCCAAAAGAAACAGGCGGAGCACAGCCTCGGACCTGTCTCGTCAGCTCTCTTCAACCACTGGTACGACAATTTCAAGGCAGACCGTGTACAGACGCTTAGGGCAGATTGGTCTATATGCTCGTAGACCTGTCAGATGCGTTCCACTTGCTGCAACTCACTGTCGCCTGCGGTTAGCTTGGAGTAGAGAGCATGCATTGTGGACACCGCAACAGTGGGCTTGTGTGATGTTTTCCAACGAGTCCAGGTTTAGCTTGCAGTCTGATTCTCGCCGGACTTTCATATGAAGAGCTCCAGGTACCCGTTACCACCAAGAAAACATCATTGAACGACACCGTTACGGTGGTGCAGGAGTGCTCGTTTGGGGTGGAATTATTCTGGGTTCCAGAACTCACCTGCATGTTCAAATTGGAACCATAACAAACCAAATCTATCTAGATGTCATTCTGGAACAACATGTACGTTTGTTTCGGGGCGCCATGGGCGCACAATTTGTGTTTATCGATGACAACGCCCGTCCTCACCGTGCAAACATCGTAAGCGAATGCCTTCAATCGGAGGATATCACCGTATGGACTGGCCAGCATTCTCACCGGACTTAAATCCAGTAGAGCACGTGTGGGACATGCTTGGCCGACGAGTTGCAGCCCGTTAGCCTCCTCCTACATGTCTACCGGAACTTCGGAGAGCATTGCTTTTTGAGTGGTGTAATATCCCCCAAGATCAGATCGATAATTTGATACTCAGCATGCCTAGGCGTTGTACGAACTGTATTGCATCGTTTGGGAGACATGCAATGTATTAACAATCATACCAACCATGTAATATTGATTTTTTGTAAATAGTTTTTTTTTGTAATTTGCTCCAGGGAGAAAAAATCGCTAATTTTTTTAATAATATCAAACATATAGCCTCCTTTTTTGCTCTTTACCTTTTGTTTAATAAATAAGCTTTACAAATAAGTCAGATTTGTTTTGCTTCTAACTCTTCCTTTGCCCTGATTTTGCATTATCTTTAATTTATGGACATGAGTGTATTTGAAAGTATGAGTGCTGACTTTTTTCCACTCGTCGACAACGAAGAAAACGGAAGGGAAAATAGGTTGCTATAAATTAAGAAGTTCGCCGAATGAATTATTTTTAGCGCAAACAAAAAAATCCACCAAGATAAATTTTCGAATTTCTCACCAAAAATTACAAAATTTAATATCTAGGCATAATTTGAGTCGTAAAATCGAAATATGGAAAAAAAATGGTATGCTATTTTAGAAAAAGTCCGATTTTGAGTCAAAATACCTATGTTAGGACAATGCTGTATATAAATCTAATATATATCCTAAGTCGCGCTTTCGAGACATGAAAAACGGGATTTGAATTTTGTCAGTCGGCCCAGTAGAACGGGAGATGTAAACTGTACCCCTCTTTTTTTCCTTTTTTATTTATTCCTATTTATTTTTATTTATTCGTAGTGCACTTGCGTATTTTGCCAGTGACTGTTTTTGACAGTGTTGGCAAACAGTGCAATTTATCGCCAATAATGGTTAAGCAGAACATCGCATACACGCATAAGAACTTTGCTTTCGTTTTTTTTTTTTTTTTTTTGTAATTCAGATCTTCAGTAAGCCAGTTTAGTTTTTATAAGGAAGTTATAAATTAACTGCTATTTCTCGTTGTTTTGAAAACGGAATTAAAATTTGGGATCTACCTTCAACACAATAGAAAGCAATCGATTATTTTCAAAGTTTTATCAAAGTGCCACAGTTAAAGACATCATGGAACTGCATCATACCACTTAGATTCATATTATTGTGAATTTAATTGGCGTCAAGTTTGTAAGGAAGGTGACAGTTTTGTTGTTGTTTTATATTTCATTAGAGGTTTTTCACCGTTGGAATAATTTGCGTTAGTTTTAATAAATTTCTTTGTCAGACAATCTTAACTTGAGCTTAATAATTATATAAGTATTATATGCTATATTCATAACTTGTGTTGGCCCACCAGCGGCCGAGCGGTAAAGACGCTGAACACTGGTAGTTCGGTCCGAGGTTCGAATCCCGCGAACGGGCTGGCTGCATGGGCGTTTTCGTGGTTTTCCCCGTGTGTAACGTGTATACGAGCCAGTTTCCCTTAGAAAGTCCTCCACGAAGGCATCCCTCCCCTTAGGCAGATAGCCCACGTGTACTTTGCCGTAATTGAATAACCCATAACTTGTGTTTGTAGATTATCTAATGAGATATAAAGAATTCTGTTATCTGAATAGATAAATAACAGTCTGTTTCTTCAAACGTCCACCAGAATTGCTGACACACTTTTGTCAGGATCTGTTGCAATACGTGATGTTTCCGCTTTTGAATTCAGTTTCTCATGTGCTCACATAACGGAGTGAACTAAAAGGAAAAGATCATGTAAGTTTTTTCAGCGCGTACAGTTATGATGAGCAGTTATGTTGTAATCCATGTTCTATCTGTTAGTTTATAAATGTCTTAGAAAATGAATGTCCAGTTTTTGATATTTGTTATAACCTTTTTTAAAATAAAAACTTGTGCACAGATTAAACTTAATTACAAATGCTGATTCTGAAATCTTGATGTTTTACGTTGCATAAATAGCGTACTCGGAGCACTTTAGATAGTACGGAAACAAAGAACTGACGTAGCCGAATGATTCAGGTAAGCGCTGATTTACTTTACCTCCTATTTTCACCACAGAGAAAGTATAATAATATTGCCTTGGAACGCAATATTACTTGGCATCCATTTTGCCGGGATACAAGTTGTTTTGAAGTGAAATCTTGTATATTATATTTATTACTAGAGTTACTATTTAAGTGTTGTGGATCAGTTAAAAAAGTTAAGAACACCTCTTAGAAACGCATCTACGCCCCTAGCTAATGGACATGAGAACAATGTTGACGGGGAAAATAAAAATATTGAAGAGATTGAAATTTTATTTACCCAGCTAGAAGAAAAGTGGAGCGAACTTAAGGAAAGGGAACTACAAAATCTTCTAAGTAACGAAAATTGTTCTCAAGTGGATTTTGATTAAGAATATGAAGGTTTTAGTTTGTATGAAGAGCGATTTGTCAGATTAAGAACAAAAGTGCACAATGTTTTAAAAAATGTTAAAATCGAAAGTGATTTTCAAATAGTTAAAGATTTCTAAAGTAGAATTTAAGTTGTTCGCCGGTGATATCAGGAAATGGTTGTCATTTTGGGCACAATTTGAGAAGATACATAACGATAATGAAATCGCGAATGAGGGTAAATATCAGTATTTATCACAAGTGACTTTAAAAGGTTCAAGAGCGCGAGAACATGTTGAATCATTTCCGGCCACAGCTGATAGTTACGAAAACGTAATACAATGTTTAAAAGCGAGATTTGGCCGAACTGACGTTAATGGAAGTGTACGTTAGAGGAATTCTTTCGTTGATGATGAATAACGCAATCGGTAAAGGTCCTAAAATGCCTCTTTTTAAATTGTCCGATACGATTGAAACTTACAAGGTCTTTAAATATGTTAGGTGCTTCCAGCGCAAATTATTCTTCGATTTTGTATCCGTTGATTGAATCTTGTTGCCTGTCGACATATTGAGAGTTTGGGAAAGAAATTTGAATTCCATATCCCTAACATCTAAAGAAGAAACCGTTGCTAAGTTAGATAACCTAATAAAATTTTTATTTCGCGGGATTGAAAGCGAAGAGAAAGTGCGTCTAGCACGTACCGGATTAAACCGTGAAAGCGAAATCGAAAGCAAAACTATTCGTCAGCACGACGAGAAAAATTTACTCCGACAACTGCAGAGTTATGTAACTCTTTGAAAATTCAAAAAGAAACTTGCGTATTTTGTAACAAGCCACATTTAAGTAGCCAGTGCAGGTATGTTGATAATTTGCCTTATGAAAAAAAAAAGCACATATTATTAAAAAAAGGGCGCATGTTTCAGATGCTTGACAGTAAGAAAACATATTTCTCGATTTTGTAAAATGAAAGTACCACCCTGTGAGATTTCGGTAAAGTATTATTTGTGTATTAATGTGTACTGAAAAATGTAACCCCGAAAATTCGAACCGATCTCTCCAGGTTGAGAGGAAACAAACCGAAAGTAAGGACTCCGCTCTATCCAACAAAACGGCTACTCGTATGGCGAAATGGCCCTGAGAAAATAAAAATCCACTTCACCTGAGTTTAAAATACTTACGGAATGAATATGAAAACGTAGTTAGAATAGACTCACATCTTTATTAACATTTTAAAACTCAACTGCCAGATCGGATATTCTAAGTAAAACAATATAATTTTGTTGCCATTCCAAAAAGGTAAATATAAAACCAAATAACTGTATTCATTTCCAACATTATCCCCACCTTGCAAAATGCGGATTTTGCAACATCAATATAATTTACATTTCTAAACTAAAATGTAAAGAGATTTTAAAGTCAGTAAAGTTTATACAGTTCCAAATTCTCTAGCAAATTCATAAGTCCAGTTTTTGTGGAGGATGTACTTCTCTGCCAAGACGAGTTCTTCTAAAACATCTTGGATTACTTATTTCCTTTTCTTTGATAGGCGTATATTGAACCTTTTGATCGTTTTGTTTTATTTTATAAATTTGCTTGTCGTCTACATTATTCCCCTTGAAAGGAAGTTTATCTGAATTATTGTTTAGTTCGAAAGGGAAGAGGCGTTGAACTGGCCTAAGTACAACTCCAGAGGATGTTCTTAGCTTCACAAGACTTGTGATATTATCTTTTCATGGGAACAGTTCAAGTACTCGACCCAACATCCAGTCTCTTCGTTTCTTGTTATCATTTCACATGAGAACAATGTCATTCACTTTAATTATTCCTCTTTTATCTTTTGCATGTTTCGGAGAAAGCCTAGACATCCCTTCTTAAAACAATTTCTAAGTTCTCTAACTCGTTGTAAATATTTCCATCTTTCTATTATGCACATGGAATTAATTTCATCTAAATCATACACATTACTGCCAATTAAGTTTTGTACAAACATAGAAGGTTTTAACGGTGACAAATCGTCACCTTCCTCCGAGAGGTAAGTCAGAGGTCTGTTGTTCACATTCGCACAGGAGGATTAGAAATTCTTCATATCCTAAGCAAGCGTCTCTCAAATTTTTTCGGAGGAGATCTTTTAAAATTCTTATTAACCTCTCCCAAAATCCTTCACACCATGACGCAGTGGGAGGATTGAATTTCCA
Organism: Stegodyphus mimosarum; assembly: GCA_000611955.2. NCBI lineage: Eukaryota > Metazoa > Arthropoda > Arachnida > Araneae > Eresidae > Stegodyphus > Stegodyphus mimosarum. The sequence goes on along the minus strand of KK113607.1, from coordinate 9,155 downwards.
TTTTATTTTCATTAAGGTACACTTCCTTTTCGATATCAGCCCCTTAGACAAAAAAAAAAAAAATGACGCATCGAGAAGATATAAAGCGAATTGGACACAAATTGATATGCATACAGGTTTCGATGGAAAATACAAAATTTTACATTTTGGCTGCCAATGAATGAACGGTTGTCGCTACAGCGCATCTCATCTGCGCAACTGGCAGGATATTGAAGAGGAGAAATTACAATTCCAGGTCATAAATTCTTCACGAATTTCATTCCGTGTACTCTGGTAGACAGTAACTATGCCTCGCATGCAGGTGCGCGAACGATATGCGCAGATGTCAGAATTTGAGAGAGGTCATGTAGCTGGGCTCAAAGAAGCCGATTGGTCTTATCGGCGAATAGCTCGACATTTGAGCAGGAGCGATGCTACTATTAAACGATGTTGGCAGGAATGGGTGAACCATGGCCGCACACAGCGTCAAGAAGGAAGCGGTAGGCCTAGAGAAACGACAGAGCGTGAAGATCCAGCAATCGTCAGAGCGCCACTTACAGCCCCAGATGCATCATTATCATCGTGCAACTAGTGCTTCAGTGACCGCAAGGACCATTCATAGACGACTCACAGAAAGGAGGCTGAGGTCACGGCGCCGGTTGCGCTGACTACCATTGACCTCTGTACAACGCCAAGCCCGTTTGCAGTGGCGTCGGGCTCATTCGCATTGGAATGTCACTGACTGGAGTAGAATAGTCTTCGGTGGTGAGTTCCGCTTAGAACTGAGCCCCGATGACCAGCGAAGGGGAGTGTGGAGACGCCCCGGACAGCTGTGTGATTACAACCTGACTCTCTTCTGGGAGACAAGCCGACAGCCAGGAGTGATGCTCTGGGGTGCCATTTCATTACATAGTAGGGCCCCTTTGATTGTCATCCGTCGTAACCTTACAGCACAGTGGTACGTCGACGAAGTTCTAAGGCCTGTTGTGTTGCCCTTCATGTCACGCCACCCTGGGCTTATATTTCAGCAAGATAATGCCCGCCCCCACATTGCACATGTTTCTACTGCTTGGCGAACATTACCTTTGCCAGAAAGGTCTCTCACTCTCTCCTATTGAGCACGTTTGGAGCATTATAGGCAGGGCATTATAGGCATGTGCCTTTTAACTTTTTTGCGATCTTGCTTAGATGTTCAGGTGGATTTTCTAACAAATTATTTAGGCATGCTGAAAGAAGAATCAAAGAACACCAAAAACTACTCTGCAGTGTCGAAATTCAACAATATTTCCCTTATCCCACCACAGGAAGCGCAGGAAATCTCTATCTGCTGGATCAATTTCAATTTGTAGAAATGCCTTTTCTATATCAGAAGATAAAACGACTGCATAAAGTCTAAAATTAGTTAAAACTATCGGAATTAAATATATTAAATTTGGACCAACTTCCATACAATCGTTCAGAGAAGATCCATTTTCATCTTTGTTTGATGCATCAAATACTGGCCTAATTTTCGTAGTACTACATTCTTTAAAAACAACTCTGTGTGGTAAATAATGGGTCCTTTCATTTGCATTTGTTTCCGGTACAGTTTCAATTTCACCCATTTTTCACCAGTTTTTAATTATATTGTCATATTCTTGAAACTTGTTTAGTTTCTTCAATTTTTTCGATGTATTCTGGAGTCTTTTTTTCAGCAGCCTTAAGATTAGATTGTAAGGAAGGGCAACCATCAATCCAAGGAAGACGTAATACATAACGACCAGTATCTTTATTTCGTTTGGTAGTATTGTAAAAGAATTTCACGACTTCTTTATCTTTTTCTTCCTGTGTAATTCTTGCAACAGGATCTGAAATATCTTGTGTTTTCAACTTCCAAAATTTCGATATTTCTCACTGAAACAAGTAAACAGGTAAAAAACAGATGTTGGATTGTAACTACTACCTAAGAAAGTCCAAACTAAAGTGGTTCTGACAGCCACTAAATTCTTTTCAACAGAAAACACATCAGGTATTACAATTTTCGATTAAGCGTCTGCGCTTAATAATACCTGGATATCTTCCGAACATTAGTTATCTTTTAAATAAGCACTTATCTCAATTCCTTTACTTTTAAGGGTTTGATAAATCTTCTCATTTTTAAATTTTGGTACGTTAGTACAAATTCGATCAGATCGAATAGCATCAAATTCAAAAACAATTTTTGAATCAAAGTTTGACAGCTTAGTTTTGAACATGTCATGTGTCGAGGATGAAATCCTCTTACCACCGAACAATACTTACGATAAAGTTACCTTGCCCTGTGGTATCAAATTACATTCTTTTGCACATGAATTCTTAATATAACTTTTCTGAGAGCCTGAATCACATAATACTGTCATTGGATATCTTTTATTATCAACAGCAATATGTGCAATCAGTTTGTAAATAGGAAACGGAATACTTAGATGAAATGCATTATTATCTACTTCTGAATCATTTTTCATTCTGAGGCGTTTTATCATTTTCATAGTTTTTAATTTTGGAACACATTATAGAATAATGCTGACCATTACATAATGCACATCTTACAAAAACTCGACATTTTGAACTCAAATGACCAGTTTTTAAACATTTAAAACAGACACCTTTCTTCTTCAGTATTTTATTACGTTCATAAATTGAAGAATCAGCAGCTGTAACAGTCTTGGGAATTGTGACCTTTTCTATCACAAAAAATGCAAACTCTTTCTTTAATTCGAGAATTCGCTGTTGAAACGAAGGCAGCAGCCGTAGGAATATTTTTATTTCTGTTGTTAATTCTCGAATTACCTTTAGTTTCGCCATTTAAAGAATCTTCCTTCCTTTAAAGAAGTTTTAATCTTTCCTTACTTTCTACTCCTATTTTTAAAAATTCCAATAAACAATCATCAGGATTTTTAGTCGAAGCCTTTTTAGTTACCCGGTCTCTTTCCCATATCTTAAAAATGTTTTCTGGAATAGCTGACTCAACTAACGGAAAAAGCATCGCTGCATATTTTTCCTTAGTTACGCATAAAGATTCTAAAGCGCGTAACTGTGTTTCTAGTTTGTCATAGAGTTGCGAAATTGGAATATTTTCCCCTTTTAGTAGAAATAAGGACAATAATTCACGAACATAGAATTCTATTAAAGCTTCTTCCTTTCCATATATAGATTTTAGAAGCTCTATAGCTTTCTCATAATTTTCTTTTGAAGGTGAGAAACCTTCGATTAATTTTTGCGCTGATGACCCAGGTTTCATACTGTCTCAAATATTCAAATTTAGCTTCATTTGATAAAGTGTGATCATTATGAATTTTGGTCTAGTTTTGATGGAAACGTGGCTTGGATGGAATCTAATGGGTAAGGCTGATACGATCGAAACTTCAGACAGCACAAATAGCGTTATGTCGCTACATGTGAACGGTGCAAAAATTTCGAAATTATGGCGACTTGATACACTTGGAACTTTGGACTCTGGAGAGAAGAGAACTCGACAAGACCTTGAGATGGCAGCTGAAGAACATTTTAACAGAAGTCTGAAACTAGATGTTGATGCAAGGTACTGTCTGTATACGAGAAGAACAGCTGTCTGGCGGGAAGCGATCGCTATAGCAACAGGGCTAGTATATTTCAAATAGGGGCGAATCAAGGTTTTCCAACTCATCTTAAAATGCGCCAAGATTGCAAACTGAAAAGTAAATCTTCAAGACACCCCTACGAGAAGTGGGTCAAGGCTCGTTTCTACGGCAACAGACAGCTGCAGACTAACTGGCGAGAGCTTTTCTTTTGACAGACAGACTGTACGTTGTAAGCCTCCTGTGGATACAAGGCCATCCTCCTTTGCCCACTAGCAAAAATGTTCCAGAACGAAGGCTAAAAGGCTGCATTGATTCACTGAAGAGGAGTGGAAACTTAGAAGCATCCGAAGAAGTATTTAGACATTTAGAGAGTGGTTTCAAGAAGTTGTTATTGAAGAAGTTAAGAACTCCTGTAACGAAGAAAGTGAACATTACCTACTCCACAGGGCTGTAGTTAAAGAAAATTCCACTGGAACAGTGTGACCATTTTTTGATGGATCGGCCAGAGAAAAGAACTACCCTTCTATCAACGATTGTCTGGAAAAGGTCCCCAATACTGTCGAGCTCATTCTGTAAGGTTTTAGTTAAACTAACAAAGTTTTATTTTAATTTAAATCTTTCTATCTCTTCTCTGTTTCAACTTCCCGTCAGAAGAAGCGCGCGTTTTCAGCTTATGCTAATTTGAAGTAGAGCCAAGTACTATTTAAACCAGAGGAAGAAACCTCTTAGTGTGAGAGAGCTTTTAGTCTCAGATCACGGTCATTCTGTTCGACGTTCGCCTGACCAGCTAGCAGATAATTATAAGCCATAGTGCTTACTACGTGATGACTTATTGAAATAAATTGAAGTGCGCTAGTATTAGTATTTCTTGCTACGCACCATTTAGTTAGAGGCCAACTCCGCGATTTAGCTCTGTGAGCAAGGATTTAATTAAATTTATATTTAGCTTAGTTTAAATTTATCTGATTGTTAAGTTAGGCCCAAGTGTGGTCTTTTACTTTCTGTATCCCTCCCGAGTTGGGAAGTGTGTAAATAATATTGATTTAATAAAAGAGGATTTTAAATCCCTTTCAAGTGCAGTTATTCTCCAGCACAGTATCTACACCAGAACACAGCTGATTTCAGCTCCCTGTTCCAGATCAGGACGTTTAGACTTTAAGGAGTTACTTCAAAATGTTTGCAAAGAACATGCACAGAACACTCAGTCCTAACAATTCCAACCGTCATGAAGCGATTTAGATTAAGGAAAATAGGCGTTGTTGCGGACATTTGTAGAGCTTTCCTACAAACTGGACTGAGTGAGAGTGATCGACCATATCTAACGTTTTTATTGTGGGAAGGTGGTGATCCTGCCAAGCCTAAAGTTTTCCATCATAGACGGGTTGTGTTCCGACTTTCTTGTTCCCCTTATCTCTTGGGAGCAACCATTCTATTTCATTCACAGACTGCTCCTCATCGTTTTGAAAAAAACAGCCACCAAGCTGTTGAAATCCTTTTATGTGGATAACAGTGTTACCAATGTAGAAAATCCCGAACAACTTAAGAAATTTATTGATGAATCCAAACTATTTCTCAGTACTGCCAAATTTGAACTTCGAAGGTGGGAGTATAGTTATAATAACCAAGAATCTGAAGACCCCTTGCGGAAAAATGAAAAGAGTATTTCAGTTCTAGGGCTTAAGCGGAACTTAAAGAATGATGATCTAACGGTAGATTTACGACAAAATGTTGAGGACGATACAGCTGTGACTAAGAGAAAAGTCTTTTCAGCCGTACATAAAATCCTTCATCCCCTTGGATTCATCTTTCCTGTTACTTTGGGACCAACAGTCCTCCTACAAGAGTGCTGGAAATTGAAAATATCATGGGATACGGAACTTCCTGGCACCATTGCAAAGAAGTTTGAGAAGTGGAGACAGAAACTTCATAAGCTGAAAGAAATAGAAATTCCTCGATGTCTTATTCCCAATCGTGAATTAACAAGAAGTCTAATATTGCAGGTATTCTGTGACAATGGTTCTAATTTTTCAGGACCTGAGAATTTGCTGAAGAAAATTGATTGTGATGTCATTTCCCAACACAGTGGATCTCGAAAGATCATTTGGAAATTTAATCCCCCATCTGCCATATGGTAGGGTGAGTGGTGAAACGTTTGAAAGGTATTATAGTAAAGGGAATTCTACGAAAGGTTCTAGGTAGAAGTTCACTAATTTAGAAGAAATGAACACCGTTATTTGTGACATTGAAGAGGTGATTAATCAGCGACCTTTAACCTATATTTCAGAAGATGTTCATGATTTAACTCCACTTACTCCTTCCATGTTTCTTTATGACCTTAAAGAAGCAGGAATCTTGAAGTTCTGGATGCTTCGTCTCTAAATAAAAGGCGTGTTTAACGACAACGTGTGGAACAAGATTTACGAAAACGATTTCGTAGTGATTATTTAGGAAATTTACGCCAGTCATTGAAATCTTTTAAAAATCAGAAACACATCCAAACTGGTGATATTGTTCTGGTTTCTAGTGATAACGTCAAGAAAATTGAATGGCTTCTGGCCAGGGTAATCGAACTTGTTAGGTGCTAATTGACCTAAACAAATTTAAACATTGCGTAGTGTAGTGATATAAGTTAGTGCATACAACCCGAAGAACCTTGATAATGGTGAAACAATGTAGTGTTATCACATTTCAAAAGGAAACACATAAATCAGTAATACAAAAAACTATAGAGTTTATTATACTTTTCTTTAAACATGTATATCAACCAATTTCTATTATATACGCATTAGTCCCTGGGAACTACCAAAACCTTTAATTAAGAAATGACTATTTTCAAACATTTATATTGGTTTTCACAATTCAGCAACTCTTAAGATAATAACTTAAATTAGAAAAACTATTAGTCAATCATAACTATTTCAAGAGTTAAGATATAAAATTAATAACTTCTACTACACTTAACAATTTTAAGGCTCTTACACCTTATTCATCCACGAAGATACAAAATTTCTATAAATTCAGAACAGAGTTAAATATTTATCGTATTTCCCAAAAAAGAAAAAAAAAAGAAACTACTATCATGTTCAGCGAACTGAGTTATACCCCCTCCTTTTAAGTAAATTTAAAATTTTGAACTGGAACTATTTAAGACTGCTAGCAATTTTACATCAATCTCTGCAAAAACAGTAAATCATCAAAAGATATTAAAAATTTAAATTCCTCTACATTTCAAAATCCTTTACAGCAAACATTTAAATTTAAAATATAATTTCATTTTGAACACAAATGAATCTTTGCTATTTTAGAAAATAGTTAAATCAGTAAATTTTAAATAAAATTCTTAAGAATTAAAGTTAAGAACTAAAAGTTCAGAGAAAAAAAATTCTTATCTGTCTGCATGCTAGAACTTTGTAGAAAGCGAAGTTGTAGACTGAAGAATCCACATCTGGTCTTCTGAGATATTTAAGATGAAATCTGTTGGATCGATGGACAGGGATAAATTCAAATGATGAAGGCAGGATGGAAGCCGAACCGCAAAAGATGGAACCGGAAAACAGGAACCTGAAGCTGCAACAGTAGTAGTAAGCCTTAATCATAGTCGGATATGAACAGCATCTTTGAAGTAAAGATTTGAGATTCTCAACCGGCAGGACGAGAAGCCTCAGGAAATCCAATATAGAAGATTTTTTTCTTTTGTTTTTTTGATGGGGCCCGAAGTAAGGCAAAAAAAAATTAATTCGTCAAGTCATTGTAGTTAGCGGAAAATGATGATTATTGTCTCGAGGATCAATTAGACATTTTAGAAATTGTTAACCATCTAATCGATATCGGCGAAAGGAGCCATAAGCCCCCAGCTACGAAGAAATCTCATCGAAGCTACCCCACAGAAACTCATGCTCAGAGCACGCGTGAAAAAAACGTCAAGTCAGCCGCCGAAGAAAAAAGAGGGAGAATCACACCTGCACTGCCTTTTTGTCAAGTCAGGAAACCAGATATCGCCAAATCCTGCTAAAAGGGAGAAAAAATCCAAAACTCTACACTTCAAACAAACTCCTGCTACAAACTTCCAAAATCCGAGGAGTTGAACTGGAACACAAATTCAAATCTCGCCAAGCACGCCAAAGGAAAAAGCCAAGAATTCGACGAAAGCGGGTGAAAACTGGCAAACCCAAAGTAAAGTAACCTCACCGAAAAAATTCCTAAGCAAAGGCTTAGAATTCAACTGCAAATGCGACTTTCTTTTTCACTCCTTTCCCCCTAAATCAAAAATCCCATGAAGTGCAAAAATTTCGTTAAATAATTAACTGTAACTTAAAAACTATTTAAGCTAGAAACTTGAAAGTGATCTTAAATTAAAAGGCTAATTTTTCTGCATCCAATGATATAAGTTAATAGAGGATCAATTTAAGTTAAGTAATTTTAAATCAAGTTTATTACGTAGGAAAGCACCTAATTCCATTGTGTGTTTCAACGCGTTTACGAGTAACCAGTGGAAGAAACATACAAATCTTAAAGTACCAAAACCCCTAATTAAAATTAAACTAAAGCAAATATAAATACGACATATTAAATAAAATAACGTTGTGTAGCATAAATTTAGAATAATGAAAATTAAATCTTAAGTCAAACTTAAATAATTAAGTGTTACGTGAATTTGCTACACAACAAACTCTATCCTTCTAAAGATGGACAAGTTCGCTTGTTAAAAATAAAAATGAAAAGCGGAGAATTTCTTCGCCCAGTGCTCAGGTTAATACTTCTTAAAGTGACTGATAAACTGATAAAGTGACTCCGATATACCTGTAGACAAACAGGCTTCCATTCCCAATGAACGGAAGACTGTTAAAGATCGTCTTTCAGAGACCGCTTCTGACAAGTCACTACTATATCAAACGATAACTCCTGGTAAGCAAAGAACTGTTAATGACTTTGTTCCAGAGCCTGTTCCTGGGAAAAGATTCAGATATGGACGATTAATTGAACTTAGAATTAGGGTTTGAGATTCCCTGGTTCGAATCTCAAAGGTGGGGGTATGTTACGATACGTGGTTTTTCCGCCTTTGAATTCAGTTTTTCGCATGCGCGCACATAAAGTAGTGAACTGAAAGGAAAAGATTGTGTATAAGTTTTCAGCGCACGCTCGAGCAGTTATGATGTAAATCTAAGTTCTATTTGTTTGTTTATAAATGTCTTAGAAAATGGATGTCCAGTTTTGATATTTGTTATAACTTTTTTATGAAACTTGTGCACAGATTAAATATACTTGAAAAAGCTGATCCTGAGTTCTTGATGTTTTACGTTGTACAAGCAGTGTACTCGGAGCACTTTAAATAACCCGGAAACAAACAACTGACGTATCCCAATGGTTCATGTAAGCGCTGTTACTTTCATCACGGAGAAAATATAATAATGTTGCCATGGAACACGATAGGATCGCCGTCAACTTTAATGGTGTACAGGAAAATTTGCGAGTACCAAATTGAATTTTTGATTTTAATACATTTCAGAACTTTTAAAGTATATAAATGATTTTCTTTAGTAATTTTGTAAGGTTTTAGTTAAACTAACCAAGTTTATTTTAATTTAAATCTTTTCTATC
>KL812939.1:0-11517 GCA_000611955.2 Stegodyphus mimosarum | reverse complement strand
TCCCGGCGAAGGCGTTGCTCATTTTTCATGTCTCCTGCTCCGAAATAACCTAATGCCTCTACAAAGTACTAGCGGTTTCCTAGCGAAAATTGTCATTCTTCATACTCATGTCAAGCGGTATGAACGCAGTAAGATTTATCTACATTTCATCTTACGCACACATACATATATCTATCAGATAAAAAAATATACAAATCAAAATTACAACTTAAAAAGCCTCTTGATTGCTCATTTTTAATTTGGGTACTTTCTCTGTAGCAATAACTTTTTGAAACTGCGTCATATTTGAAAACTAATTCCGCATTATGACATCTTAAAACTTCTGCATTGCCTTTTAAGTTTTAGCCAATCAGATTGACGAAAAATTTTACTATAAATACCGTTGCAACCCAACTACTACCTTCCCTCTTTCTCTGCCTATGCTTGTTAGCATCTAAAGAACGTCTCTTGCTTGGCTGCTTTTGTTAAAAATGTAACATGCGCCATTGTTTTCCAGTACGGGTACTCTAATAGACTGATAATAAAAATAATTTATATTCTGAATTATATTTTTGTAATATATCGAGTCATCCGGATACTACTCTATACAAACTCCTAAAACTAAATTACCGTTTAAATAGACAAAGCTTTAAAATTCTATTGAATTATATAGCATCTGTGTGTCATAAATGTCGACGCCTGAACGTAATGTTTCAGCAGTGTAACACAGCTATGACTTTTTAGAGATTACTTTAACAATACTGCAGAATATAAAACAAATTTATCGTTGCAGATCCATAACAAAAACTACAAATATATATATATATATGCTTTAACAAAAATCGCATTAACTAATTAATCACAAATTTAAAGTAGGAAATGATATCATTTGAGTGTATAGTTCACATTAAAATCACGAAGTACGAGTGCTCCCCCTCTTAATGTGAAATATGCGCCTATCAGAACTAGTTTTTTCCCCTTAATCCTATTGTACATTTTGGATTTAAATTAATACATATTTACAGTTATAGACATACATATTTTTAGATACTATGAAGGGGCGGACAGTTACAACCTTGCCTTCTCTGAGATTCGAACCCGGACCCATCGCTACGGCAGTCAGGGTCACTATAACTGGCAGTGCACTAATTTAAACTGATCGCCGGAGGTAAGGTAAGAAAGAGTGATCTCCTTGGCTTTCCCATACTCTCTGTATTCAGCATTTCGAGACAGAATCCCAAATCTGCAAAAACCTAATGATTAACAAAGACTTAATTTTCCTTATTTCAAAAGAACTAAAATGGAAGCATCATTTCTTTAAGATTTCAAAAAACGGTGCACGATTACGACACGCAGACCAAATTTACAGACGCCACTGAGAATGACAATAAAAGCCGCCTCGCCGTCCCTACCTGTTCGTGAGAATATCGTCCGTCCCGACACAACAAATACATACTTAAATTATTCAAGAACCGGGCACAAAACGCAACTTCATTACAACAAACGCGCGGGAAAACTTAACTATAACCACATTACGTCGAAGCGAGGCATTCGAAATCAGGAAAAGGCCCTTTTCGGCTTATCAATCACAATGGTGTCACCACAGCGCGCCCATTTAGAACGGAACGCACTTTTCCGCGAATATAATTGCCATCGATTCAGCTTTTGTGTTTAAAGCTTTTGGCCGGGCGCGATTACAAGTGTTTTCGTCCTCCCCTTCCTCCCTACGCGGCCATCCTCTTCTCTATCTACGATTCCGCGTGGCACATTTCGAACGCCCACCGGCCATTTTGATTGATCAGTCCTCCATTTCCCCAGCGCTCACGTAGAAAACGGTTTATGAGTTATAATGCAGAAGGCGCTGCTGGCCCGGCTGTATGAGAGAAAGCAACCCATGCAACAGACATAGCCTTGAATTCTTCGGACAGGCGATTTTGAATTGCATCCAATCTGATAATAAAAACAACGAATTAATGGCGAAAATATTTTACACATTTACGAAAAGAAACAATGCATATGAATCTGAATGGATATCATCCACTAGATTATAAGTCAGAACTCTCCAAATTTCTAAACTTACTGATAAAAATATTGTTCTCACCTAACCCCCGTGTATTTTACCTCCTCAAATTTTTCTGCGCGATAACAACATACAACTTACGAAACTACAACAAAAAGCGATTTCTTCAGTTCATTATTATTATTATTATTATTATTAAGATTATTTATACACACAAGGCCATAGGTCTTAGATGCAATATTACCAGCAAATTTTGAATAATTTCCAAAGGCAGACAGATACGTAACACAACACGGAAATAACTTTTTCTGTCGCAAATTAAACTACCGTGTTAGAAATACGAGTAATTAAAAATTACTGATTTATAAACACAAGATTTTCTAATACCAGACAAGTGACACATTCAAAAACAGACAGCAGAGTAGAATTTACGGCACAGATCTACAGTGAAATACGATCAACTTCCGATTAGCTGGGGAATATTGTGGATAACAATTCAAAGCTAAACCGATTTAAAGAAAAGCAAGAGAGAGAAAGAACCCATGGTAAAATTAATAGCTAAGTGCTAATAATAATTTACTTATCAGTATTGAAAACAAAACGAACACAAAGTAAATAACGAAAGAATAAACGAATTAAAAACAAAGAAATTAAATTACAAATCGCATTAAAAGAGCTGTGTTTACAAGAAAACCTTTAATAACATCTTTAACTACAAACTATCGTAAAAAAGGCTGTTATAATATTTTCTCGTTTGGTTTGCGAATAGTAAATTTTCTAATCGTTCCGTACTAAATATAACATAACAATAAACAAACAAAAATGAAACGGTGTTTAGTAGATGTAAACACTGGAATAAACATCTTATTACTCTCTGAAACAATCAGAAACGACTTTTAATCGTACATTAATCAATAACATAGATAATTTATCTCAGTTTATAGAGAAAGAAAGACTGCGCAACGTCAGTAAAAGCCGAAAATTTTATAAGAAAAATACATACAAAATTACGTTGGTCATAATCAAAGGGATAACTACATTTTCTGAAGTACCTCGTACACTGTGTATTAAAATCGGTGATTCCAATAACGCCTAGTTATTTTATTCACAATGGCTTGAGGGCAGTCCTCTACGGCAAAGAAATGACATCGAAAATTTTTTCCGTTTATTTATTTATTTAATTTTCTCGTTAAGTAGGAAGAGAAATATGGTAAGCAGCCAGTGGCTCAAAGCTACGATACATGACCACCGCAGTTGGGCAGTATCTTCCTAGAAACGTTTTAATTTCAGCTGTACTATTTCAAAGCACACAATACTTTCAACGAGCAGTAAGTTGCATAAAATTTAAGAAGACCCAGGACTTGAAAAATAGATGGAACCGAAATGAAGGAAAAGGAGCTGAAAAATAATGAGCAGGCAAGGAAATGAAATCTCCTCCGCGAATGAAAATCCGGCTTAATATTCAGCGCCGGCGACGTGAGAAGACCATGGGAGCTTTAAATCGTCGATAAGAGCCAAGGTGTTCCCGCGATATCCAACCTGTTATTAACGGGGGAAGGAATTGATACTTCAAATTTCAGGAAAAGAGCTCGCCGATTACCATAAGCCTTTCATTAAGTCGGCGAAGTCTGGCTCGCTGATGAAGCACAGAGCGCGCCCTCTCTAATATACGGCTACAACTTAAACGAAACACAAAATCCTTGTGTCGACGATAGTTCCCACCTTTAAACACATGCATCAAGCTGTATGACAGTGGTATAAGTTAAATAGTTAAGCAATAAGTCAGAAATTAGAGTAAGCAATCCTGGAGATCTGAAGATCGACAGCTCAAACAAAACTTTTCAGGATTTCTCTAGTATTTCATATGTGGCACAATGATGAACTCTAATACGTCCTTTAATTATTGACGTTACGATTCACCTTTAGTTTGCCGCCCAAACGGGTAGTGGTTAGTCACTACCATACTGACGGACTCGTGTTCCAATCCCGGAGTAAGCTTGTATGTTTGTAAATGTATAGTCTCTTTGCGGCATGAGGCACTCTAAATATCTGGCGAGCCGAAAGTCCTCTCATTTGGTTTAGCGGTAGGGGAAGAAAGATTGATTGGGAAGAAGGTTATTGTCCCTCAAAATTGGGATGGAACTGGACAAAATCGCACTGTCACCTATATGGTACCCAAAGCTCTTGTTAACGACAGACGTAATCTTAAGCTCCTTACCACAATAAATTTCGTGGGCTTTTGCCGAGGTCAGAAAAGTGAAATTAGTCACAAAAGGAATTCTCTAATTACATGGCTAGTGTATATTACGGCAATATCGACTCTATGCCAGTCTCAGTAATATGCCATGTCCATCCTACGTCAGTATCAATCTGTGCTAGTGACTAATGCGTATTAATTGTTCATTTTATTCATTATTATATCAATGTCAAAATAATATTTTTTTATCATGTCGATGGTAGGCATCGATTATACCGTGTCGATATTAAACAATGCCTATCCTGAGTGGTGTTGAATCTACGCAGTGTTAATCCTATGATTGTCAAGCCTTCATTGTGCTATTAACGCATGTTTCACGTGAACCTTGCACACGCACTTCCTAATTTATTTAAAATTCAGTTAGTTGAAACAGCTTCATTTGCTAAAATTTTGCTTAGCTGTCAAAGCTAGAGTAACTATGGAGTAACAAAAATGCACAGAACTTTTACATATTAGCAAGATACACTGGACAATCAGAACACAGTCAATTTTTTTTTTTTTTTTTTTGAGAAGGACCACAAAATAATTTTATGAAAATGCGCACAACCTACTTCATAACTATTTGCATTGCAAAAACATAAATAACAACGCTCTTAAATAATGAACGAAATTTCAAAGTCTTCAATACTGTAATTACCGCTTCAAGTTTAAAAAAAAAAAAATCACAAAATCGCCCGAACTGCACGACGTTTTCAGCAGCAGCAATTCACTGGAATTCCTAAACGATAAAGAAATAAAAACCTAATGAACAAAAATGTCATTTCCTGGCAAGAATCTACTGCAAAAGGACTTTAGCTTTTTCGTTTTCTATTAGCCACCTTTGACCTTGATCATTAAATACATAATACCCTGCAGCGGCCACAACAGACAATCTTCCTGAAAGTCTGACGTCGATTTGTTCGAGAGGAGACAAGGGGGAAGGAGGAGCAGTATTTTTGGATTAGAGAAGAATGGTAAGAGGAGAATGGCAGAGGAGAAATCTTGCAGAGTTCATGCACTAAGACTAATCTCCAACAATCCTCTTACAGAATTCTTGTCCATCGGGTTATTTAGTTTGATCCATAGTCGCTACCTTTTTTTCTTCTTGCTTCCCTCCTTTGACTTTCTTCCCTCAAGGATCAACAACTACGTGCAGGCCAGTTTATATTAATTCCATGCCCGGATCCCATATAATGCAGGTTCTCCGAAGAGATTTTAATAAAAACGATGACATAAAGAAATGGCATGGAAGTCGTAGGAATGAAATACTGCAAAGGAATTAAAAACTGAACGAGTCAGGCAATACTCAAAATATAATTGTGGTCTAATAGTCCTTATCGATCCCGATAACAAGACTCGGTAAAAAAAAAAAAAAAAGGCCACAGGATTATTGATCAAGGCTATGTCACCATCTTGAATAACCCCTTTGAAAGATAAATAAAATGTCAGGCATATAATGTTTAAGGAAAAATTATTTATCGACAGATGAAAATATAATTTGTGTTTCCTCATATTTTTCGTTCTCCGCAAATTAAAAATAGCTTAAGAAATGCTCAAGATGTTGGTATTTAATCAGCTTGTTTTTGATAGTAAAAAACTCACGATTAATAACTGTAAAAAGGCACTTCAAGCAACCCATACGTCAAACAAAAATGTACAGAGTATTTAGAAATAAAATGATAATTAATTAAGTATATTTATACAGTTCCCGTCAAATAAAGTACATCCACATAGTTTCGCTCTAATTTCTATTCAGTTTACTATATTCAGATTTTAAAAGTTTTTTTTTAAATCTCATTTAAGTTTTAACGGTACCATAATTAAATTATCGGCTTTAAAACACAAATATATGTTGCATCGGTTCGAGCTCTTCTACTAGAATTTCTAATACCCACAAGTTCATTTTTAATTTCTTTAAAATGCAAACTGTACACAGGAATAGTTGATTTATTATGAAAAAGCATTCGACAACTATTTGCCTAAGGTTCGATAATAAATCTTTATTTCAAACATCTAAGATCAGATTTTTCGTGCATATTGTTGCTTACCTTTCGTTCATATTGGTGCTTGCCTTTTACTTCAGAGTCATTGCCATAAACTCTGAAGTAAAATTGATGAATTAATAGCACAGCACTCAGAAATCTTCCTTGAGGAATATCTAACTACCATTATGATGCCAGCGATAAAGACACTATGCAACCAATATTTAGGAAAGGAAAAACAAGAGCAACTAAACGCAATATTGCCCCTATTAAAGTGAAATAATTAGCTAGTAAACAATGGCTGAGGGTTAAAATCGGTGGACATTTGAGATTAGAAACTTAAAAGCAACAGTTCAGAACGTTACCTACTTTTCATCATGGCAGAAATAAACAATATCTTGGTTACAGAAAGCAGCGGATTGGTTTCTGACTGTATTTTAAAAGGAAATTGCAGAAACAGTACGAAACAATGTGAAATGGATATTCAAATTTTAACAGAACATGCATTCGAATTAACTTTGTCTTTTGAAATTAAAGACGTAACAACTTGTGTTCAGTATAATTTTGAGGGAACATTCCTGTAATATCAGAATTTTCCATTTTTATTTCATTTCAACATTTAAAAAATTAACACACATTTTTCAAGAAGAAAAATTATAAACCTATTTCGCACTATATACCTATATATTCTTAAAAATGAAAGGACTGTCTGCCGACAGACTTTGCTGACATCAACTCCGGCCAACAACACACATCAATAAAATAACAGAAAAGAAACCCTCATAATTAGTTTTCGCCAACACCCCCCAACTTTCCTTATCCGGACTTAATACCCCTCGCGATGGATTATGGGTCCTGCGTGACGTCAGCGAGATAAGGCCTGTTGCAAGAAGAAGACAGGGACCGAGGTCCGAAAAAAAGGAAGATATAAGCTAAAATAAGTCAATAAATAACTAAATAAGCAAGTAAATAATAACAAAGAGAAAAAGGCTTACCGGAGATTAAGATCATTTGAAGCAGAAGCAAAAAGAACGAAGGAGAAGTAAGAATTCCAGGGAGATGGCAAGGCTGCTTATCAGTTGGCTGCGGACTCGCAAACAATTGGGCACGCAGGGATTATAGCAATCACTAGGGGGACATTATTTTCCACAATTTTATCCGCCGCGCCACCTTCCCTATTTTTTCCTCTTCCACCTCCAGTGCCAAGTAAAAGTTCTTCCTCTTCTCATTTTTGTTTGCTTTTTACAAGTTCTCTCCAAGTTGAAGAGAAACTTTCGCGAGTACTTGCTACTACAGATACCTACGAACTAATATTCTTGGAAAAATTTCAAAAATATTTCAAAAGAAAACCGCTTTTTCGCAGGTGCGCTGTGGTACTTGGCGAAGGAAAGCGGCACGGATGGAACAGCTTCGCAAATGGTCAAAAACTCCACTTTCTCTGGAATCTTCTATTTTAGGACGCGAAAGTATCAACCGAGGCATAAATGCCAGATCCATAGATAAAGAAAGTACTTTGATCTACAAAACATTAACAGATCTTCGGAAAGATGACACAGAAGTGACAGACAAAGACGGCTTTCAACAGAATGTGAAATTCATTCTGACTTGAAGAGAAATTATTATCTACGAAAGGAGAAACAAAATTTTGTCCGAAACGTAAACGTAGACATATGTTTGGAATTTAAAGTGTATGGTGAATCAAATTATACAGAACAATGAAGGAAAATTTTATTGGAACTGATTCCCCAACACTATTTAAGTACAACATACACTTAACAACCCTTTGCACTATGATAATTTTCCTAGCCGTTTTTGGTCAACTTTGATTGTTGCAAGGTACCAGAAGCGAAATAGTCCGCTCTTGAATTCTGTCGAAAAAGAAGTTATTTTCACTAACAGAACCTTAAAAATCATCTTGAATATTTTTCCAAACGTATTCTCTGTCACTATCAATAACAATTTTTGTTATTCATTCTTGTGTTGAATAATTTTAGGTGCAATATCACTTTCGCGAACAGTTGAGGATTCCAACAGTAACACTTCTTTGCCTTGCAAAGTGTTGTCATTTAATTATAGCACACAGCGAAACCCTATGTTAGTTCCATTAGATCAGTTTATAAGGTATTTCTCCCGCCTTCGTGGTGTAGTGGTCTGCATGCTCGACGCGTAACCGAGAGGTCCGTGGTTCGATTCCCGGCGAAGGCGTTGCTCATTTTTCATGTCTCCTGCTTCGTAATAACCTACTGTCTCTACAAGTTTAGAGGCATATATATGCACAATGCTCTTTTATGGGGCCCCAATGCACACTTTCTTGCTTTTCTGATGCAGGAAAAAGACTATAAGAAATTATATCATGATTTCATGACCCTCCTAAAATTTGAGACCCTCTTTCCGGGTCTTGGAGGCCTTCCCTTTATGCAAGCGAATCAGCTAAGAAGTAATAATAAGTAAGGAACAATCATCACAAAAGATGGCACTTTTCAGTGACGAATTGTGGTAACTGAAACAGCGGATAAAAATTCAACCAATTAAAGCTTAACTTTCATTTCCAATGACTTATCCATTTCCTCCCTTTTCATGCGATTCTAATTTAGGCATTATTTAAAAGCGACAAATTGCAAGATCAATTCCGATTTTGTCAGCCAAAGCGTTGCAAAGATACCCGACGACAACTATGTTAGAAATGTGATCGTGAGCGGTCACCACCCACACTATCTCTTGTAGGAAGGTGATATCACGATGGTCTTATCAGCAGCAGCCACAGGTTCGTGAGGGATGAACGGGGATAGCTGGATACATGTAAGACTAGAGGATCAAATATTGAGGCAAGAGGGGGGGGGGAAACTTCATCTTCTGCTGACAGGTGGGATCACTTATGAGATAATGGAGATGGCAACAGAAGGAACTTGCACAAACACCCAAGACGATTTTTCATGGCTTCAGACTAGTAGACAACAGTCACTGAAGACAAAGAAACTGAAAATACAAGATCTGCCATGTCTTTTTATTTACCCATCCCATGTTAACGTAAGAAAATATGTATTTGACACTGGAAAACAAAACTTCGAATATCTTTCATTTAGATTTTTCTTTTTCAAAAGATATGAAATAAAACAAAAGTGTATGCTATGGGCCTATATATCCGAATATATTTTATAATATATATCACTGAGAAAACTGACAAACTTTCTATTTGTTGTTGAGAGAAAAAAACTAGTAGAAAAATCTGCGCGTAGTGCTGCAAAATTTTATACCATCTAATATGGGAAATAAAATATATGAGAGAATTACTTAAGGATTGTAAGAACCATGATCTCTTACCTATTTTCATTTTTATGAATTTGCAAATTTTATAATATACATTTGGAACAGAAAAAGTAAAAAAAGTTGAATAAACCAAAGTTAATCTTTTTTTTTTATTTAAAGCTCCAAACAGAACTTGTCAAGGGAAAAGTGTTCTGAAGCTTTAAACAAAGTGAATTAACTGAAGAACAAGAACCGGTTTCATTCCGATCAACTCCCTGAGACCTCTATCGTCAATTAGTATAATGGTCATTAATTCTAAAAAAAAAAATGGATATACAATACTTCAAAAAATCTATACAATTCTGAGGCTCTCATTGAGTTGGTCTCTTTTCCCTACCCGTTTTTGTTGTCGGAACACAAATAGAAACAAACGATGCAAGGAAAAAATTTACATGTAACGTCGAAATAAAACATTTATAATCAAGGGAAAAGATTGGACGAATTACAATCGAAAGAAATATCTATAAAATTGGTAAAATAATAGGACAAAAATAAAAGTAATAAAATGCTGTACTAATTACAATGTAAAGCTCAAAATTTTTATCGAAAAATCTGATTGTCAAATGTAAAGGCTAAATAAGGGCCAGGTTCGAATGCGTACTTAAAATGAAAATACTTTTTGCTAAAGTAAAAGGAATGAAGACATAAATGCGACCATTGAGGGGAATTAAGTAAAAAATTGCTACAAATGGAGGGGTTCTGCAATAACAAATAATAATGAAAAAATACATCCTACCTGTAGGTGCTTCTTTTCCAAAGCGAAAGTAGTTACGCTACGGGCTACCTCGCTTTAGGTCAGGGCATACAAACTGATACGTAATTTGCTACACTTTTATTAAGCCTAAGTTCTGAGAAAGGAGGGATCCAGTATTTTTTTTTGGGGGGGGTGTTGGGATTTGTTAGACAGAAGCGTCTGAATGACTGAAAGAGGGGGTGCTGGTAGAGTTGGAAAAAGTTTTTGTTAGTAAAAAGTCGTCATTTTTCACGCATTCGGGCTATAAAAACGTCTTTTCAGAAAAGGAAAAGGCTCTTAATTAGTAAAAGGAAATCGGACTTTCTCTGAAACGACATGCCACGTGTTTTCCATTATTTCGATTCTACGACTCAAATTATGCCAAACTGCGAAGTTTTGTAAAAAATGTAAGAATAGTTGTTAAAAAATTAGCTCTCAAAACTTTAGCTTGTCAATGTTAATTGAATTTGATATGTTAATCTCTGTTTTTTTATTAAACTTTACTTGATTCCTTCTTCCAAAATTTGAAAATTAGGCGTTATCGATATCTAATTCACACTTTTTGATGATTTATTTTTAAATATTTTTTATAAATTTTTCGAAAACTTTTTTTTATATATAATATGCCTATATAATTTTTCACAGTTTCTTATAGTAGGTTTATTTCTAGGCATATCTGCAAAAAATTATACTTTTTTATTCAAAATTTTCCAAGACATTCATGAATTTACACGCTTGATCGTTTTGAAATTTCGCATCCTATTTTTGAGCGATAATAACGCCAAATGTGGTTTACGCACTTTGTTAAAATCATTTGAAAGTATGAACGATGGCTTTTTTCCCGCTCGTCTTCAATGAAAAAAAGAAAAGGGAAATAAGTTGCTATAAATTAAGAAGTTCGTCAAGTAAATTATTCTTGGCTAAAACTGAAGGAAATACGCCAAGATAAATTTTAAACTTTTCCGTAAATTTTGCACCAAATTTTGTAAAATTTAATATTTAGGCATAATTTGAGTCGTAGAATCGAAATATGGAAAAACGTTGGCCTGTCATTTCAGAAAAAGTCTGATTTTGTGTTAAATTGCCTATGTTAGAATTAATAAATCTAATACATATCCTAAGTCATGCTTCGGAGGCATGAAAAACGCAAGTTGAATTTTGTCAATTGGACCAGTAGAACGGAAAATATAGAACTGTCCCATTTTTAATCCAAAGGGATTTAGTCCCGAAGGACTATTACTTTCGTTTTGCGATTTTGCGT
>KK113606.1:350285-380595 GCA_000611955.2 Stegodyphus mimosarum | reverse complement strand
AGCAGCAGTGTCTCAACAGCTCATTAACAACCACATATCCAGCATGCACAAATGATGTGAAACCTGCCTAGCAGTCAGGGGAGATCATATCCCCTATTAAAGACCGGATGTTTCTTGCTGGACACCCATCACAGGGATGTTTCGGCCTTCAGTCTCATTGCGCTCCATGCTACTTTTTCAATAAAGCTTCTTTTTATCCCTCTGATTTCTCTTTTAGTAAGTGTTGCTTACATTACTCATGTCCTTACGTATTGGGGATCTTACGGTATTAAATGTGTTGATTTGGAAAGCTTTTGTACAAAGTTATATTGAAAAAACCGTCTCGTCCTTAATTTTTGCACACCAGTGTAGTTTTCACCCAGCCGCCGAGATATTTCTAGTGCTTTTGGATTCTGGAAATTATTGAAAGGCTGAAGTACGGTTACAGATATAAAGAACATCAGTTATAGTTATTCAATTACTATGCCAATTACGGTGATATAAGGACCAGACCCAAATGTCACCAAATGGTCGCCAATTTTTGGCGACTTTCAGAGATTTCTCACCAAATTTCCGAGATACCCATTTACTCAATATTAAATAGAGTTACCGCTGTATTTTACTTTCCCGGCATAGCTTGTCTCTCTCTCTCTCTCTTTATTTTTATTATTTTTTTATTTTTTACTACATTAGGTAGTGAAATACAACAATTTCACATATAATTGCACTAAAATCATCCATTTGTGTACAATATTCGTAACAATATTGTACATAGATACATATAAATAATATGTATATATTTATCTGTATATTATTTATATGTATTGCTATGTGCATGTGTGTGTGTCTATATGTATATATATTAATCAAAACTGTACCAATAATGTATTTTTCAGTTTTATTAGCTTTCTCCTTTGTTAAGAATTTTCTCGCGATCTAGCTAGTGCAATTCTATTCATAAGTTTCGAATAAAAATTAGATGTTTGTATGGCATCACAAAATTAAACACAAAGTGGCAAAAGTATTTAAAATTTTAAAAACTGAAACAGAAATAATTAGACGTTTAATCGGTCCACAAATTTAATCGGTAATTTTTACTGCGAAATGTTGAAGGGGACCTCTCTAACGTTAACATGAACTTAGGGAGGGAAAGTAACACGCATGTGAGACGATACCATTCTTCCGTTACACATTGTGAAAAACAAGAAAACCAACAATAACAGCCTGCCCGTTAGCCGGGATTTGAACACAGACCGAACTATCGGTCTTCAGCGGTTTTACCGGTGCTTTGTTGGTGGACTTTAGATGCAAGATTTCCGAGGCAGAGCAGAAAATATTGCTTTCGGACTACTATCTTTGAAGGCATTTATTTCAGTTAATTTTTTAACCCATTATTTCAAATTGTCAAAAATCAAGACTTATTTATAATACTTTGGTTTATTCAATCGAAACAAATGAAAGTATTACGAATAAATCTACATGTGAAACATAGTAAGAAATCAATATCGATAAAACATTTTTCTAAAACATTACGCTGTAAAATATACCACTGCAATAAACCTTAGTTTCAGAAAACCAAGAGCGAAAACTGATTATTGCTTCAAAAAACAACATCTTAACGAAACAACCGTTATCTTCAAAAGTTTCATTTTTTAAAACGGAAAATGTATATTATAGAAAATAAGCAGACAACTAACAAGGACTAGCTGTAAATGAAAGGTTATTTAAAGAGACATTTGTATATTATCGCTAATTAATAGCTTATTTTGTTAATAATTTTAAAAATTGTGTTATTTTCTAAAACTTAAACATTTCTATTCTTCTACAAATTAAAGTTTGTTTACAGTTATCGCTTAAGACTTAAAATTAATTATTTAAGTAATCATATCCAGCACATTATCTTCTAGATGAAAGAGCCTACAGCCGCAGCAGGCATGGACAGTGAGATAATGCGCCTCTAATGCAAGGGATTGAGTCAAAAATTTCGAATGACAGTTCCATTCGCAGGTGGTTGACATCAGGGGCGATCATCCAAGGAAAACCGCAAGGTGCCAGATCCGCGGTCCCCACCCAACAGCAGTTGTGCAAAGCAGGGCGCAATGAGAGTTTCCCAGGTGCAAGTGACGCGAAGAGGACCCCCCGGACCGTCCGGGCACACTCAAGAGGCGGGGCGGCGACACAAGTTTTCGATATCCTTTCCATTAGAACGCTCTATTGATTTTTGTCTGGGACTCTAGGTTTCCACCCGAAGAAACTACGATGACGGGAAGCTAATCTCAAATAGCGTCTGTTACGAGATAGGAACTATACCGGGGCTTAACGGAGCGGAAGTTCCTTCGAAGATCTAAGACTTAAGAAAAGATGCCACGGCTTGTGTTCGAAGTGATGTCAAAATAAAAGAGATAACCTCCAGAAGAAGGTGAGTTGAAGCAGCAGCTGCAGTTGCATGCCGCATTCGGAGAACTTCTTTTTTCATGGATGATCACGAAAAAACTGAATTAGACTTTCACTACTGCACGCATTGTTACAATTTAGTAAAAAAAAAAAAAGGAAGGAGAAAGGCCTACAAGAGATGCTAGCAGATAAAATTACATCAATAAATAAGTAGTTTTGAGAAAGAAAAAGATTTTAAACATACAGTTTCAACATTGTGTTCTTATACACGAAAACCTCATCTCTAGACATGTAATATACAAGCAATCAAACTAATCTTAAGGCGTTCACCGGCATTAAATAAATTTTAATGTATTAATTTCTTATTTTAAAAACCCATGAATTCATTATATTTTACTTAATTAGGTGTAATTACTGTTATTTTCATATGAACTCAGACATCTGTCAGGACTGAGTGTTCGGTGCATATTCTTCTCAAACATCTTCGTGAACTCCTTAAATCCTGATCTGGAACAGGGAGCTGAATGCAGCTATGTTCTGTGGTAGAATATTGTGATTAAGTGGTAGAAGAACTGCACTTTAAAGGGATTTAAAATCCTCTTTTATTAAATCACAATTATTTACAACCACTTCCCAACTCGGGAGGGATACAGAAAGTAGAGACCGCACTTGGGTCTAAAATGAACAATCAAATAAATTGAAACTAAAACTAATTAGAAATTAAATAGTCGTTGCTCAAAGAGCTATAACGCGAGGTTGGCCTCTAAACTAAATGGTGTGTAGCAAGATTTAACTAATACTAACGCACTTTGAATTACTTCAATAAGTAATAGCGTAACAGCGCTACGGCTTAGAATTTAAATACTAGCTGGTCAGGCGAACGTTGAATAGAGTAACAGTGGTCTGAGACTAAAAGCTCTCGCACACTGAGAGGTTCCTACTTCTCGTTTAAGTAGAACTTGGCTCCACTTCAAATTAGCATAAAGCTGAAACAGGCGCTTATTCTAACGGGAAGTTGAATTGAGAAGGGATAGACAGATTCAAATTAAAATAAAACTTTGTTAGTTTAACTAAAACCTTGCACATTCACTAACACACGTATACAGATATATATGTATATATATAATTAGTAACGCAACAACCTTGAATCTGGCGAATTAAGGTTGTTGTGTTACAAATTTTATATTTAACTTGAAGTGTTTGTCTTCTGTTTTCACACACACATATATATATATATATATATATATATATATATATTTTTTTTTTATATATATATTTATGTAATCAAAGAATCACCACTGACAAGCGGATAAAAAAACCTGAACTTTATTAATTCGGCCCGGCTTAAGCCACAACCGACTGCATGCGTATTTTTGTGAATTTTCTAATATATTGCTTAAATATGACATAATATCCGTTCGGAAATTATTCACAAAAATACCCTTTCTTACGGGCATATTTTCGCTTTTGAATTTTACTGATTCAGTTAAACTCGTATACAATCAATCACATATGAGCAAATTATATACACAGGAAAACAATATTCCTGAATGAAGCTACGCTATCAGTGCATTGATCAAATTGTACATAAAGCAAAGAGAAATATACAAAACTGTACAAAAATTAAGGTAAGAAACTTAATCACACTACGTTTAAACTTAAATTTCAAAGCAATAGAATTCTCTTCAATGGTTATGTACAATATTCTTACAAAAGTAATGACGAGAAAATATTTTTTTAAATCTAAAATGAATTCATTAAGCTATACAATGATTGTTTTTAGGGAGTTTTAATATGAGAAATAAGTATTTAGAAATGAAAATATGACACTGTATAGTCTTGTTGCCTACGTACGGGTTCGTAATAGATTGAATTCACAAGTTCGATAATAGGTTCATAAAAGTTATTCTTATCAAAGGAAATATATCAGAACTCTGGGATTTTCCTCAAGGTATTCGTACAAGTGTTCATAATATCACAGTGTAATCAGTAGGTATACTTCAAACTACTAAAACCGTTAACTTCAACGCAATGAAAAGCGCATCTAAGGAGAAAGCTAACTCAGATATCTCAGTTCACGCGGAACTAAACAACTCGCAACAACAGTAACTAAGCAACTGAATTCAGACGCTCTCTCTCCGGGCTTTCATAGTTTTCATCGGGTTGCGAGTTATTTCTAGTACTTTTTGTTTCTCGAAATTGCTGAAAAGTGATAAAAGTGTGGGATTGCGGTTACAGCTAACATAGTGGTCAATTACATTTATTCAGTTACAGTACAAATTACCGAGATACCCATTAACTCAATGTTAAGTGCACGTGCCCCTGTATTCTTAGTTTTTTGACATAGCTTTCTCTTAAAATTTGTTATATTAGATAAAAAATACAACAATTTAATTATAATCCCACTAAAATTACCTATCTAAATATAAAATTTATAACAGTATGTATATTCATATGTGTGCAGCTTATTCAGCTATTACTATTATTTAAAACACACACACAATCTTAAGATAAACATAGATAATAGTTTGATTTTCTTGACTGATTGAATAAAATACAGTTTTTTTTAAATATTTTTGTTTGTAGAGACATTAGGTTATTTCGAAGCAGGAGACATGAAAAATGAGGAAAGCCTTCTCCGGGAATCGAACAACGGACCTCTCAGTTACGCATCGAGCGTGCTGACCACTACACCAAGAAGGCGTGAGAAATATATACTCCCCCTTTTAAAGGGCGATTGGGGTTTTGGAGACCCTATAGCTAAATACCGTTGGTGGAGAATCATCATCCACCACCTTTTTAGTTCGGGTGCCAGTGTGATGTTATTTGAGTCATTATGTTATTTGAAAGCAAGAGAGATGAAAATTGAGCAAGGCCCTCGCCGGGAATCGAACCACGGACCTCTCGGTTATTCGTCGAGCGTGCTGACCACTACACCACGAAGGCATTCGAAGAAGGCGGGAGAAATACCTTATATGTTTAGTAAGCTTTTCCTTGAAATGGATATGATAATCAATGAATTTGAAACAGAAAAAATAATTTATCATATAGTTTTGCGGAAACAAGTGATTAAACAAAA
The DNA here is from genome assembly GCA_000611955.2 of Stegodyphus mimosarum. Classification (NCBI taxonomy): domain Eukaryota; kingdom Metazoa; phylum Arthropoda; class Arachnida; order Araneae; family Eresidae; genus Stegodyphus; species Stegodyphus mimosarum. The sequence continues at coordinate 375,143 of KK113606.1, read as the reverse complement.
TTTATCTACAATTTTATATCACGAATAATAAAAGCGTGGGATATCACCGACAATAATACGCGAATAATTACTCATTGCTAATATACTATTTAAGAATTTATTTATTGTTATTGAGGGCGTTCCACGCTTTCATTATTCGTGACATAAAATTGTAGATGGAATTTTAAAGAGAATGGTTTACTCTCCTGTTTTCATAAAACTGCACAACAAGTTATTTTTTTAATAAATAATAATTTAAATAAAAGTTCACTCCATAATTCTTTTTAAATTTAATTTTATTTTTTATGCTTTAGTATCAATTGTATGTTGTCAATAAAAATTTAATTAACAAATCATTTCTTTAACATTGCATAATGATTCTTTAATATTTCACCATAATTGCCAAGGTGAAGAAAAGGAGGTCAAATCACATATCATGAAGAATAAAAGCCTATAAAAACCTTACTTAAAATAGTGTAGTCTATAATTTCTGAGGATAATAAAGCTTCTTCAAATATCACGCATTTAAGCATGACAATGGTTTCTTGAAGATCCAAAGGTATAAAATTATGTACCAGAAAAAAATTAAGGAAATCAATTTTTAAACTAAAATGCTGAGACAAGGCATATAAATTTATAAAATGAAAAAAAAGAAAAGAAAAACTGCAGGATAAATAATTTTAAAAGCTAAACATTCGCTAAACGGTGTTGCTTTTGAGAGATAGTAAGCACAAATATCGATCGCACACAGAAGCGATAAGAAATAATATGACATAATGACATTGCTGCAGAGCACACAAAAACAAGAGATTCATGTGTGCGGTCACAGTGTTTGAGGTGTTATAAGGTTGGTTGGTTGGTGACGGAGGATTGGGACGCCTGATGTCTAACAGACGTTAACAGGCATGTTTCCGTCGCCCTATGAGACGGCAGGCTTTGGCATTGCAGAAACAATAATTCGTTGGGTTACGATCCCACTTAATATTAAAAGAATTCTACTTCACGGCCAGTGTCAAGGGATTTTAGCGATCTGCACTGTGTCTGGCTCCAGAGCCTCTCTATTTCAGGGAATCTGACGGACTAACGATCCTGTGGCTGTATTATTATGTATTTTGTTTTACGTAATATTATGTACTTTGTTTTATGTAATATTATGTACTTTATGTAATTTGCAGGCTTTGTGTTATTATATATGCATTGTGTGCTATTATGTAGGTATTTTTATTTCGTATATTGATTATTTATACATTTTGTATAATTTATTTTTGTTTATTTCGCGTGCATTGTATCAGTACATATGCAGATTTATTCTTAAGTAATCTTTTATATTAATTTCTAACGCACTTTTTATATATCTTGATGCTAGGTAAATATCTATAATAAGCATGATCATGTTCTATCTAAAAATATGCGCAGAGGTACGAACCTGTATTTTACATGCACAGAATTGATTATTAATGGTATTAATAACCATAATTATGTTCAATTTGCAATACCGCTGTTGTGCAAAACTGCAGAATCTATATATGAAAATTTTTATACTCCTTTTGTATCTATTTGATTATTTTTTTACGATTACTCTTCTCTCTCTCTTTTTACTTCCTTGTACGAAATAAAGAAAGCGTAGATTACTAAGGTATTTTGTTTTGTTTTATTATATATGCATTGTGTGTTGTTATGTAGATATTTTTGTTATTGTGCATTTTATTTTGTATATTTATTATTATACATTTTGTAAAATTTATTTTCCTTTATATTCTCTATTTTCCTTTATTCCTTGTACCTGAAATCGCGAAAAATTTCAGATACCATATTTCAACGAAAATATCCATTTTGATCGCTCTCATATCCATTTGAACGATTTTTTGCATGCCATCTGTACGTACGAACAGACTAAAAGCCTCCTTCTTTCCGACGGACTGTAAAATGAATTTAAAGTGGAGCCCAAAGGGATTTTTTTGTGACATCTGCACGTACGTACGTATGTATTTGGCGTACCGTAATACGTTGAAATTTTGTAAATGAGACTGTATCGTATGTTTTGGTTAGCATTTTTACTCCTTTAATTAATCTGCATGCAAAAGTTATAGAATATCAGTAATTAAGAAGTGGAAATAAATATGAAAGTTGCGCTAGGCCTAACGTGGCGGCTATGTCTTTACATTTGAAACTTTTAGCAGTGCAGTAAATCAAGTCGGTTGGTGCACCGACTGCAGAGTCTTTTCCCTCAGTGAGACCAAACTTTAAATTCCGTGCACCGAAAAATAAGTCTTCATGCCCATTAGCCGAATTGCTTGTTTTTGCCTAATAAAAATTGTTTCTTTTTTTAACTGTATGTGATATTTTAGATTTGTCTGTAGTTTACAATTTTTAATAAAGATTTTTTGGGTATTTTTGCCTTATCACGAAGTGAGAACTGAATTCATTGAAAGAGAAACATATCTCAAATGAAATTGGAGGGAAATGAATTGCAGCAAAATATGTGTATAATTTAATAGGCCGTACAAGAAAGTCATGTGGTGTTCACATCAGATTTTATTTTTTTCTTTTATTTAAATAAAATTTCCCTATCGGGTGACATTCCATTCCATTCCGCATGGTTCGACTTAGGACTGATGTCACCTTAACCGTGTCTGTATGTACTAAGCTCTCTTTTTTTTTTTAAGTAAAGATATTCAAGTGAGCATTTGAAGATTTATCTTGTAAATCTCCTTCCTCGAACTTAGAGAGAATATATTTTACCCAGAACCCAAAAACAATGAAAACGAAATGGATAATGGGCACTCAGTCAGACCGCATTTCAAGTGAGTTGAGATATCCAAGAGAAATCAAGTAAAAAATATGAAAAATTAACTTACGGTTCAGACGTAATGAGCTTCTTCATGTATGATGTGGTTCTGCCATAGAATCCTCACTGCTCCGCTCAAAAAGCAATAAAATTCCGCTTGAAATAAAAGGCTATAAATGTGTGCTGATATAGGTATAGCCTTTTATTTATTACATTATAAATTGTGCTTTTGATATACAACAACTAGTTTTCGTACTTACATTACGCACTTTTAATAAAATAAGATGTCTTTAAATGCTATTTTAACCGATATAACTGCAGAAGTTCTACAGATTTATAAAAACAAAATACGAATATGTAAATAAATTTGCTCATAAGATTTTTTTTTCAATTCAAAAGACTTCTTTCTCGATAAAGAACAAATGTATAACCTCAGACTGCAAATATTAATTGGCATTTTCATATTTTCCTTTAAAAATATGAATATGAACTGGTAATTTCATGTTTTGATCAGTGATAGAAATGTTTCTAAACAGGAATTATATATCAGAAGATGAGTATTTTAAGAGCAAATTTACTCTTTATGGATGTACAAAAATGGAAGAAATTCAAATCTTTGCTATTTAAATGAATGTAAAATAACTTCATATTTTTGCCTGCTTGCTTTCTGAACACCTTATTATCCTAGAATGAATGTGGATATAATTTTTAAAAATGAATAAATAAATTTGTGCAGCTTAAAATGTTTTAAACAAACGTTTACTGGGTGTCCTACTTAATAATGAATAGTATTACACAATGCATAATGAGACATTGTTTTAATATTCCATGAGTCGACGTCTGAAATTATTACTTTTGAGCAATAAAATTCTTAGTGATTTTTCAAAATAATGGCTCTTCTTAAACTATTCAAAAACAATACCTAAAGTTTCTGATTTGAATGTTTGAGTAATAAATGAACTGGTTAAGATGACGAAAAAAAATAAGAACAATTTTGTGTTTTAATGAATTACATGTCTCAGATAAATGTTAGCTTTATAGCAATAGAATGTGCAATACACCAGTCAGCTTAAAACTAAATTTTAAATTTTATTTACTAAATACATGCATAAACAGTAACAAAGATACGTAAATAGTAACAAAACATAGATAAACATACATAAATAGTGATAAAATACATAAACAATAACATAAGCTTACATAAACAATATAAAACACACATAAAAATTCATAAACAGTAACAAACATGCACAGACAGTAACAAACTATGCATAAACAAACATTAATGCATAAACAGTATAGTAATAAACGTACGTACACAATAACAAAACATACATAAACAATAACAAAAATAATATAAACAGTAACAAAACATGTATAAACAGTAACAAAAATAATATAAACAGTATCAAAACATATATAAACAGTAACAAACATACACAAAGAGTAACAAAACATAAATAAACAGTAACAAAGTCCAATAATAATGGGAAAGAAAACAAATCACTATTTGCATTTATTTTTTATTCTAAATCTAATTTTTGGTCCGTGCAAGATATTTCTGTTGTTTACACTCGTCATTCAAACGTATTGACAGTTAATTATCAAACTTTCAGACTGACGCTTGCTTCAAATAATTCTAATTGTAAGTTGAATTAATCACTAAATAAATTACTTAAAATGCAAATAAACATTTTAAGCGGAAAAACTTGAGAACAAATAATGGCGACCCATTAAATTTCATTTATTTATTGCATTTCCTCTGACGTATACAGAAAAGATACACAATGTTAAGAATTTTCGCATACATGGTAAATAATTTAGTAAATTCACGTTTAAAATTGCAGCATTTTTTATATAATGTTTAAAATTAATATTTTTTATATAATGTTTAAAATTGTAATATTTTTTGTGTAATGTTTACAATTGAAGTATTGTTTGTATAATGTAACATGAAATGCTTGAAGGAGACGATGCTCTTCCGGTTAAATAAATTGGAGACTGTATTTAATATTGAGTAAATAGCTATCTAACTAAACTGGCGAGATATCTCCAATGTGGCGATGGTTTTGGTGACTAATTTTTGTAGCCAAATTTGGCAAAAAAATCGCCAGACATTTTGGTTGGATCCATGTATAATTGTAATTGGTATTGTTATTGAATAAATGTAATTACTCCCTATATCTAACTGTAATATGCCTTCCAGTAATTTTGTCAAGTGGAAAGTACAAGAGATTTCTCGGCGGCCAAGAAAACTATATAATACCAGAGACAGCGTCTGTTTCTCAGTTGTTGTATAGGAGTCGACTGCGGACTACTGACATTATTTCCGTGCGAGCTTCGCTCTTCAGATGCGCTTTGTAGTGTGCTGTGTTTAAAATTCTTAGTAGTTTTAAGTTAACTACTGGTTAAGCTCTGAGATATTGGGAAGAATTGTAAGAATATTTTTGTGGAAAATGCCACATGATGGAGAGTCAATGGCAAGCGTCTTAATGGACGTCGAGTTGTGAACCAAGCGTCAGATAAGTTCACATTCTACGAATCGTGTCCCTGGATATCTCAGAATTCCTGTGAGCTGGCAAAGCACGTTTAATCGATGATAGCGTAATTGTTGTTGAGGACGTGGCATATCTTTTGACTGCGCGATCATCTCGCGCTTAGGTGACCCGAGGACGTCTGGAGCCACTACGGCGGCTTACTATGACTTCGCTGAGTTACTGGTTCCACCAACGGACAATGACCATATAGCTTCGACCTTTGTGCTGGCCGATCAGCCTATTTTACCAATCAGTCTCTTTTAGCCTTATGATGCGACCCCTCTCAAAATCTGACAACTATTCGTAACTATATCCAGTAGGTTTAAAAGACATCTTTCTTTGCAATGTCATGTATCCAAGCCGTTAGCCGGTTGTAAATGTTCGTTACTCACCGCACCTGCCCTATTACATTCTACTAGCTGCCCACTTTAGACGCGCGTTGTGTCGGTCCAGGATGCTCAGTGGTGTTGCAAGTTTAATCGTTTACAGAATTCGCCAAACTACATTTGCATGCCTCGTTTCATAGTCGTGGCTCAACTTTTCTAAGTGCATATATTTTTTGCGACAGAGTGTTGTATTAGTGGAAAGCTTGGATAGGTAACGCCAAATTAGCTGCGATTAGTCAACGACTTTCTGCCGTTCGGTTGCAAACTGCTGCGGTGTGAGATATTGGAAATTTTTAAAAAGAAAGCAAGAAGAACCGGAAGAAAACAAGTTGGAACCGAGTTTTCATGCTTATAATTACTTTGAGACCCTACAATTAATATTGCGTTGTTTTGTTAGTTTTCACTTTAAATCTGGAAGTAATAGCGAATTCTGATTTAGGTAGGTGTTCTCTTTGTGTGTTACAACAGTTCAGTTTATTAGCTAGCTGCGATGACGATTATTCCTTTGAATAGAGTAAGGAACAGTATAAGGCGTTTGAACAAAGTAGGCAGGTTAGGAAAGAAGCAAAACCTTCAATATCTGTAATAAAAATGCTCAAACAGGAAGAATGAAAGGCGCACAAGATTGCTGAAACAATTATTGATGCTTGGAAGTTGCTTGAATCTTATCACTAAAATGAATGTAGAATAATATAAAAAAGGTTAGACGAAAATTAATAGACTACCTAACAAAAAAGGCTAAAAGCGTTATAAACTTAATCTAAAATTTTCTGAAAAGTGCAGAACTCGTGCCATGTTATTAAACATTAATTATTTGTTAAAATCTTAGATATAATTAAATATGATTTCACAAGTAGCTATTTTACTAATCATAAAATTTTCAGACGATTTTGGACTAAAACATTTAATTAATTACAAATAATTCTCAGTAGCATTTCGTCACGAAGTATTCGAGGTATTTCTAAAAAACATAAGTTCAAAACTAAAAATCCAACATAAAATGGAAAAAAAGCAATGAATGCCATGCGATGAAATTTCTACAAAATAAATATCTTCTTAAATGTATAGATTTCATATTACGGCCAGAACTCAAATTTCTCTCCATGAACAAAAAGGCAAATAGCGCATTTTCCCATTTATTTTCCATCAAACTTGGATTTTCTGGAGAATAAAGGGAGCCTCTACAATGTAACCTAACTAAAATGACGAGCGGACAAAAGGTTACGTAGTTTTTCAAATCCTATTCTTGAGCCGTAATTACATATCATATTCCCTTTTTTCCTTCTCTGTGGCTGCTTAGAGCGATATTTGAAAATATTACTTATCTTTCGTCGTAAAGGATGAGAGAAAGGAACAAGGGAAATCTCGGGCAGATGCACTTGACATCTCGCAGAAATTTAAATAGAAAATTTCTTTATTTAGAGATCTATGCTGGTCTTCGGTCTTGGAACAATAGGTACGTCAAAGAGATGAAGATGAGTAACCTCTTTTGAAGCACAACGTGAGTAAGATGAATGTGACTAAGTCAGAAAAGAAGAGATTGGTAACTAGATCAACATGAAGATTATATTTTAAAGGTTTATAATCACAAGTATCAAGAAAAGTATTACAAAATATAAATTAATATTGGTAATTCCTGCAAACGTTTTGACAAGTTACTACTATAACCCATAATCTAATATTCCGACATATTAAGCAAAACAAATGATTCATTTCCATGATTGAAATTTCATTACAACTTAATTGTCTGTCTTCTACGGTTTTCTTGATTAGAGATGATTCTTGATAACATATGTGTCTTTTTTAATGAGTTGACCAAATAGTATATTTGAATGCTGAAATTAAAGAAAAAATATTACATGAATCAAAGGAAATCTCAAGCTTACTACGGAGGTAGCTTGATTAAAACCTCAGAATAGAATTAGCTTGTTTTCAGTTCGACGCTTGGTAAGCTATATTGCTGAGCTCTAGATTGAATCCTGGGGAAGACTCGGAGTTGTAAAGGCTATGCAGGGTGGAAGTCTTTATACAGTCTTTGCGGGGTGGAAGAACTTAAAATACATGGTCCTGTCAAGAGCTATGATAGGGAAAGCGTAGTAGAGGACCGTTGGATCTGTTCTCCTTCAAAACTGAGACGAAACTGGGAAAGTCAAACTGTCACTTATAAAATGCCCAAGGCCCACTGGGCTCCTCGCCACGATAAAATTCACGGATTTATTCAGGTAGTAATGTGACGCATATGCGATAAGTCACAACAATAAATTGATGGATAAACTGCAGCTGAATCAGGAACAAAAATAAATAAATAAACTATGAAAGGTTTTAGATTTTAACCATCACCCAAAAGGGTTTGTTAAGGCATTTTACGCTCTCGCTGAGCTTGCAGTCTAGGAGTATACTTTTACATTCACTACTGCTAATCCCCTTTTTTTTCTTTTTTTAGCTTGATAATAAAGCATTTTCCTCGACTTACTCCACATACATTTCCCGCATAGCAACCTATGTTTAGAATTCCCGATGCAGTATTAAGTGTTGGCAAAGATTTTTATATTTTCTGAGTTTTTCGCTCAATTCATCAATATTCAGCTTTATTAATATGATTAACATTTTTTCTTTTGCTTGCCTTTTTTATTAACTTTTAGCTGTGTCAGCATTATTTATTAAATAAGCCGGACTTACAACCACATAAAATTCAATTAAACATCAGAATCCCAAAATACTTGAAAATAGCATACCTTGAATTTCCGATAGAGTGTTAGAAATTCCCATACATATCTTTATATTCACTATATTATTTCTTTAAGCACCGCTCGCACGGTGAAAAATCTATATTAATTATCATAAAAAAAGAAAAAGCGTATGATAATTTTAATGAGTCCAGCTAGTGTAATTTCATAAAATGTTTGAATATTCCTAGTTAGAGATCTCAAGATTTTAATTCATGCTTACTTAAATCAATCACATTAAAAAGTAGAAAAATATCCTTCAGATGATCTTTTGCTTATTGGTTTTTTATCACTAAGTTTATTACTCAGTAACCACTGAGATTTAATTGGAAAATATTTTAGGTTTTACTGAATGACAACACATCGGAGCGAGAAAGATAAAAGCATTTTGTTGGCAATACATTGCTTTCATACAGCCGAGTTTTTAATTAAAAGTGAAAGATAAATATCTTATATTTTTCCGAATGGCAACAAGTTCGCGCGCTGGAGGTAAAAATTCTTTCCTTCTAAGTGTTGCCACTGCTCGTTTTCAAATCTTTGAATTTGTTAATAAAAATTCTGAAAGGTTTACAAAATAAGAAATAAATAATAATACAAATTCAAAATTCAAAATTGGAATTCGAGGAAAAATGTTCGGGCGGAGAACTATGTTATTCAAAATTTGATGGCTCTAGGTACCGTCGTTTTTTCACAGTGAGGAAAACATACATACATACATACATACAGGGTGTCCATCGCCCCGGGGGGACTCAGGAGAATTCCTGGGAAGTACTGGCTAGGATCTGTACTTAGGCAGTCTCAACCACGGGGGTATATAAGTTGACTTCACAGGACTAGAACCCGAGTTTATTCTCAGGTTGGTTCAGGCTTGGCAGGGACCGTACTGGTACTGTCGTGTCTGCTCCTCTGGCTGTGGTGGAGTTATATTTTGGATTTCGTCGGTCGTCCTGGGGGAAGTGCCCCTGCGGGTGGAGTCGGGAGATGTTGCATGATGAGGAGCTTCCGACTTGTGGGACTCGTCGGCTTCACCGATTGGATCGCGGCCCCGAGGATTGCATCTGGGGGCCAGGATGTTAATCTATGTAGGGCGATCCATGAGAGAGCTAGGTAATAGAGTCCTGGTCTTCGGTGTTAGTGTCCCTATCTACAGGGTGTCCATAATTAAACTTGAAATTTGCGAGCAGTCTGTAGCAAAAACTATGCAGCAGAATTGCATAAAAATTGGCTAATGGAGAATAAAATGATGGGAATTTTATTCTGAAAATTCCGTTACACGCTTCGCATGTAACGGTTTGGTGCGACTTTACTGCAACCTTCACTGTAAGTTCCTTTTTTTTTCAAAGAGCACAGCTCCGCAGGGCCTGTGACACGCACCGTCACCGATCAACAATACGCTTCATTATTAGAGCAATCCGTTATTCCGGCTCTTCAGGCAAGGCGGTGGGATATAACCACAGTATTTATGCAGGATGGTGTCATACATATTTTTATAGTCACTCATCACACACACCGCCCGTTGCGTGAAACAAGTGCTCCGCCGCCATTTCGGTGACGACAGAATCATCAGCTGGCTATTTCCTATAGCTTGGCCTCCTAGATCCTCCGACTTGAATCCTTGCGACTTTTGGCTGTGGGGATACTCAAGGCCATGGTCTACCATGATCCCATCACATCTCTATCTGACATTAAAGAAAGCATACAACGCCATGTGCGTAACATTTCCCAGTTCATGCTGCTTTCAACAGTCGAACATGCGACTTTGCGCTTCCAGATGGTAGCAGACAACAGTTACATTATATCGAACATGTTTTGTAAACTTTTGCAGATTATTTACATGTTCTCAATAAAGCTATGATACGCCACCTAGGGGTGGTTTTTGAAACTCATTGTTTTTTTCCCTCCATAAAATTTCCATTATTTCATTCTGCCATTACCCGATTTTCATTCCGCTGTATAGCATTTGCTATAAACTGCTCGCAAAATTTCAAGTTTAATTATGGACATCCTGTACATGCAGGCATGTAGATTCTTCAGTTTTCATTATTCAAAAATTATTCAAGACGATAATATCCGCTGGAAACAATTTGAAAAATGCTATGTCATTTATGGTGAACCAATGCAAAGTCCCATTTCGGGATTAATAGCCCCTTTGGGGCTAAAGAAAAATAACATCATGAGTGATACTGTTATAGTAGTTTAATCTTAAAAAAAAACTGAAATATTAAATACATATTTAGCATAAATATGTAAACTGCCATAAAGCATTCCACAACATAAAAATATCTGCGTGCTCGTGCTATAGGGATAAGATAATATTAGCGCACTATGTCCCTAATATTAGCACGCAATGTAGGATGGACGAAGTATCACGAATAGAGAATCAAACATTTCGAAGCAAAGCCATTCAGTTATTTAAATAAATATATTGTTGCGTGCATACGGGTTCGTAATAGATTGAATGTACAAATCCGATAATAGATTAATAAAATTTATTCTTATCAAAAGAAATGTAGCAGAACTCTGGAATTTTCCTCAAAGATATTCGTACAAGTGTTCACAATATCACGCAATATAATCAGCAGTTATACTTCAAACTACTGAAAACGTTAAATACAACGCAATGCAAAGCTCATCTAAAGCTAACTCACTTTACGCGAAAATAACAACTCATTGCAAGCGTAACTAAGCACCTGAACTCAGACTCTTTCTCTCCGGCTATTATAGATTTCAACCGGTCGCGAAAAATTTCTAGTAATTTCTGCTTCTCGAGATTTCTGGAAAGCAATAAGAGGACAGAATTATGGTTACAGCTAACATGGTGATCAATTACATTTACTGAATTTCAGTACAAATTACCGAGATAACCAGTTACTCGATGTTAGATGCACGTGCCCGTGTATTCTTACTTTTCCGGCATAGCTTTCTCTTAAAAATTGTCTCGCGCTGCATTGCACGGGGAAATACAACAGTTCTAATTATATTCTATTAAAATTACCTATTTAAATACAAAATTCGTAACAATATTTATTGATGGATAAATTCTCTACAGCCTGAATTAATTTGCTATGAGAATTACACACACTTTATACTTTGGCAATAAATAACAACAAACTCGTCGAATTTAAGAATGGACATGGATGGCTAAAAAGCAAAATGTTCTTGAAGAAAACTAAAATAAACTGTGAATATCCCTGACGAAAGAAATCGGGTTCATAAAAAGTTATGCTCGTGAATCGGACGTTTTTAAATTCATGACCGATTATATTAACCTAATTAAAGAACATAAATAGCTTCATTAAAAGATTTTGGGTTATGTTTGGGCTATATAGAAGAGAAACACTGCAATATAAAATGTAAAGTTTGATAAATTCAAACAAACGAACAAAGCAAAAATCAAAATATTTCCTTATACTGGCGTAATTTTTAAACCTCATTCTACCGATTTTTAGTGTAAATTGACATAGATCCCTCTTCTTTAGATTAAACAAATTTCGCCATGTGTGCAAAACTGTTAAACTTTTACAGCGATATGCTTATCGATATTTGATGGCTTGAGAAATTCAAAGAACTGCTTTTAAATTTAGGAGTTTGATCTGAATTGATAGTAAATCATCTATCTACTAAAATAAGTATGGGAGTTACAATTTAAAAAAGTATATTGCAATACTTTCTTTCTGCGAGTAAAATTAAGATTCATATCTTTTAACAAACATAGCATATTTTTATTTATTTATGTCAATAGTAGAAGAATAGCTGAGATTGATAGTAACCTGTACACTAAAACAACCTGCTGAAGTTAAAATTTCTGATTACGGGTTAAAATAATAGAAACAGCAACCAACGCACCAAAATAACTCAAAATATTTACCCCATTTTAAATGAATATTAAAGTATGTGACTTTAATACTAATATGTAGTTTATTATTTCTTTATCCTAAAACTTTAACTGAGTGTATGATGTATTCGAATTTTGCAAGAATTCATGACAAACTTTGGCTGAGCAGTCCAATAGCAACTCTGGCGGACTTGAATGAAGAATTACCAAAACTATTGACACCGACGTGATGGATGAGATCTTTACTCTTAGTCCCTTTGGCAATACTTTTTGATACTTTTTTTATTCTTTATAGAGAAATACAAGAGCTACAGTAGATTTTTCTGAGTCAATATTTATGATTTATCTAGTTATTTTGACAAAACTTCTATTACTAACTTTCTGTATATCTTTTGCTTTTAATCTGATGCTATTGGACGTCTGATATATAGAATTGTATTGCAGAATCAACTCAAGTACGTAATAATGTAGCTTTATGATTGCCACCATTCTGAAAAGTGACAAATTTTTCTTTGATAATGTATTTTATGTTACAAGTATGATTTTTGTATTACAAATATCAGTACTATGTTTAAGATCTCAAAAGTTGTTTAAATGTTCGCCAGACAAATAACATTCGATTTCTGCAAAAGATGCCTAGTTGAAATCAGTGATGTTCGAAAAGTGTCTAATAAACTTGGAGATTGTAAAGCAAAATATTTGTTATAAAAATTTCTTGAAATTCTTGCTCGATAATATTTTAATAAAACACAAAATCAAGTACTATAGTATTGTTGCGAAATGCCCAGCTGCGGTAAGATAGCTTCCCCTCAAAACGGGGTTAGGGTTGCCAGAAAGTAACAGATAAAGGCAGAGCTGCCATATTCGGCGCAAAATCGCACATTTGGCGACAAAAAATGGCGATATGCCATACATGGAGCGAAAATATTCTAGAGCGCATTCTTAGCGGTTTTCCTTGGGAATGTTCTCGAAGGTATGTTAAAGTTACATATGCCCTGCCTGTACGCGAAGAAAGTAAAGAGTTCAGTAGTAGTGTTCTGGTTCAGAGATTAGCTTGAGAGCGACCGAAGAGTCGGGAGTTGTACATTAGTGCTCTGCCGTGAAGTTGTCTTCACCGTTATAGCCTGAAGGCTGTGTTGATGAGTGTTTCAGCGTGTTTGTCGCAAACTTTGACGAGTGTAAACGTATCTTTCGAACTGTTATATGTAATACTGACGAATAAATTGTGTTTTGATTCTTCATCAAGTGTTATCATCGGTTAATCCAAATTCACTAACCTGTAGAAGTTACTGATGTTGTGAAAGTTTGATTCTGCTGCATTGTAGAATTAAATGCTATAGCAGATTGGTGGATTGAGGATATGAAACGCATTAGTATCATTACAGCAGGTTTCTGTTCATTTTTGTTATAGTTGTAATTTCATTCAAAACATTGAATTACTCTGATTAGTTCCAGAAATGATAAACAAGACGCCTAATGCTGTCGCAGCTACTATAGAGAAAATGTCTAATGAAGTGTTCTGTCCCTTAACAGTCCTTAAATTGTTACTAAACTCTGGAAATAAAATTTCTAGATTGCCTCCTGTACCCAACAAAATTATCTTCTTCAGTTTGAAGCTTGTGCTTTGAAGCTCATATCGTTATTTTCCACAAAAGGCATGCTAAAGTATTACATTATTTAAAGACTATATAAATGTATGGGAGTTGGCACTATATGTATTCCAAATTTGGTTGCATTATTTACGCATAAAAGTTATCGAACATTGCGTACCATATAAAATAATGAAATAGATATGATAAAATTTTAGGATTTTAAGAGTTTTTTTTTTTTTTTTTTTGTAGTATAAACCGATATCAAAGTCCTAACAGAGTGGGAGGAAATTATCACTGAGTCTGAAATTAAAGAGTCTTGGGAAGGTTTTAAACAAAACTTTTCATTAAATCAGAACTTGAACATAAACGCACGACTGGTGCTTTCAATTCAACCACCACTTGTAGCAATTAAACTTAAAGTAACGGTCAGTTTCAAGATGCAAAACTATGTCAAAGGCTACACTATTGATTTAACGCGAAGTTGGCTCAAAACTTCTCACCGGAGTAACAATTTAAAATGACGGCAGTTACAATGCAAAGCCGAATAATAGAATCTTATCTGAGCTATCAGAACCTTAGTAATGTGGTCTCGAAAGGCAGAAACAAGTTCTGTGTTACAATCCGAAAGCCTCACCTTAAATTCTCTCAAATCTGATTTGCCTTCTGATAGGGAAACAGAAAGGAGAAGTGACAGTAAAGATCTTAATCATAAGAACTGGTTAGATTAGCATAATGTAACTTCACAAATTCACCAGTTCTAAAGTATGAAGTGAAAACCTTTATGTAATTATAAGATCTTACTCTTACCATTAAAAATATTTGAAATAACCTTTCATTATAAAAGCAAAAACAAAATTGTTTACCCAATTTATCTCGAGAAATACTACTTATCCTTTCCTAAGCAATATAATAGACTTAATCTTCTTTATCGTGAAACTTGCGGATGTTTTTCAACATAGGGCATATTAATTTAACTATTTCTTTTGTTTTATTGTTATCATTCTTTCTGCTGTTATTTCTTATTACAAATGATTTAACCTTTTCACGCTTTGGTCATGGCTTCCGACAGCACTTGTCTGACGCTTTTTAGGGCTTCGAACAATAATTTCCAAATTCGGCACAAATTCATTATGCGCATGCAGTTTTCTTGAGAAATTAAGCTTTCACGAGACAGCGACTGGAAATGTTGCGTGCTGTTTTAAGAATAATTAAAAACACCGAATGATAAGAGCAGAGGTGACCAAATTCGAGAACCCCAATGCTTGCTTTTTAATGATTTATTTCCTGTGTGAAGATTAAGATGCAGCCTGCGGCAAAATATCTGATTAATGGATTCGAACACATAGCATGTGCACGTGCTGATTAAAAAAACGGCCGATTTGCGCGGCTGTAATTAATTGTTTAGGTCCAAGTGAAGGTGAAGGGCGGTTAAGCTCTGATCCCACATAGCTAGCTTTCGCTTTCATTTTTTCCATTAGAAGTAATATTTTATTTATCCTTTATATGTCAGTATCAGAAATCGAGTTACTTATTTTAAACAAATTGAAATAAGCTTACGTAAGGGTAATTATTTTAAATTCTTATAAGTTCTAATTAAATGGACATGATGGAGTTTACAGTTATTTGGCACAAGATATCTTTGCCGGCTATCAAATAAATAGCGGCAATAGTTGCTGTTTTATTAACAGGATGATTTTTCAATTTTAGTAATCCTTATATAGAGGTGGAATAAACAAGTGATTATAAGAAACTCGTTTTGATAAATACACAGGGTGATTCAAAACTAGAGGAACAAACTTCCAAGAGGGAGTACATCTAGACGATTCGGAATCACATGGCAATGCAGGGTCGGAAACGCAGTCTTAACGAGGTAGGGGCTATCTCAAGAAAACCATCGACAGCAACCCGCTTAGGATGGAAAATATGAATACATCGTGATCGCAAATTGACATTTAAAGACAATAATAAGCTTGAAATAAGTCCTGACCTTTTTGATGATGAAGTTCTCCGAAATTTCGTAACGTGATGTAAGGCAGGAAAACTAAAACTTTTTTGATTATTGTGAAGTATTAATATCACGGAAACGAAAACACGCCATTTTTTCAACTCGATAAACGCAAACTCAGTCTAAGTTTATAAAACCAGAATGATACATAAGAATAATAAACCTTGAAAAAGTGTGTACTTCAGTGACTTTGTAATGTTTATTAATGCAAATAACACAGACATGCAAAATATTAAAGGATTTATTTGTTTAAAGAATTTCATCATACAACTACAGCTTTCTTTGTTTATCCACTAGATGACACTGTTCTTAGAATCTCAAATCAAAATTTCATTAGCGACCCTGCATTGCTATGGGATTCTAGGTCGTCTAGATGTACCTTATACATGGAAAGAGGATTATTAATGAAAGAAATAAAACTTAAAAACGTAGAAAGGGAACATTATATATGAAAGACCTATACTGAATGATTACCTGTCTTAAAAAGTTATGCCTTTATGGAAAATTCTCTGAAGTAAACTGGATCATATTGACATTATATAAGGTAAAAAAGCGCGAAAGCTTATACATTTGCTTTTCTGAGCTTAATTGTCCAGAAAAGGAACTGTGGATGAACTAACTACCATTATTCAAGGGCTTTATACACTCAAACGTTGGTGAGTTCTAGTACTATGTGTCCTATAACGTCCATAACGCTCTACAACGTTTTATAACGTATAATAGGCATAAAAATATACTTTTTTTTTTATTTCGAAATTATATTACCAATATAATTTTACACTAAACACTGCTAAAACACTGCTATTATTTTTTGCATAAAATAAGTGAAGCTATTCGATAAGAAGCCAGTTAACAGTAATCAGTAAAATCTGCTGATAAATTGTAAATGATAAAATAATGCTTTCATTAAATTTGTGCAAAAATGTAGATTTTAAAATTATAAAGGGAAAAAAATAAATTAGTTAATTTAAGATTAGAAACTTGAACACTGGAACTCTCAAATACGCGTCGAGTGTACTGACCACTACACCACGAAGGCATGTTAAGAAGCCGGAAGAAATACCTTATATACTCCCCCTTTTAAAGGGCGACTGGAGATTAGGAGACCCAATCGCCACATCCCGGTGGTGGAGAATCATTGTCCACCACACCTTTTAGTTCGAGCGCCACTTGTAGAGTCATTAGGATTTTTTGAAGCAGGAAGACGGGAAAAATGAGCAATGCCCTCGCCGGGACTCGAACCATGGACCTCTCGAATACGCGTCGAGTTTGCTGACCACTACACCACGAAGGCATGCGAAGAAGGCGGGGGAAATACCTTATAAATTACCTTATAAGAATAATTTTACAAAGCAAAATATATTTTAATTCCTGCTAAATAGAATCATCTAACAGGAAAAGTCTATAGATAGAAGTATTGAAATGAATATTGCTATTCAAGTTAAAGACATGAGTAATAATTAAATTACATGGCTATAATAATAATTAGATGGCTATTAATTTAATTTATTCATAGCAGTTGAATTTAACTGAATGAAAAAGAATATTTAGCAGCTTATTTAATATTCATTTATAAATGCATTATATTATTATTATTTATTTGAACAGCTGTCTCAAGTTTATCTTATCTATATTTTCTTCTCATAGAATTTATCGCAATTATTAAATAATTCTCAACTAATATATGTAAACCGTAATAGTGGTACACCAGATAGTGACCAGTGGTTACTACATCTATTTTCCTTGGTTACATTTAGAAGAATGGTATGATATGGTATGATATGAGAGACACAGCCCGACCCTCCTGGCAGACTTCACGTAGCCCTATGGCCTTTTGCGGGCTGCGCTAGAGCAAACTAGAAACAACACCTCCAACACACATACAAAAAAAAAAAAGAAAACGCGAAAAACATAATTAAAAAACAAAATTCAAATCAAAATCCCTACTGCAAGCTTATCATGATTAACCTTCTCCATCAGTTTCCTGGCAAATGTTTTCAGTCTTCTAAAATCACTTAAAATATCATATATATTAAAAACATAATTTTTCTTAAAGTCATTCCTGATATCAGTGAAACATTTGCATGCTTCCACATCATGCTGCGCAGTGCCCGGTTCTTTACAGATATCACAGGGATCAGACTCTTGTAATTTAAACCTTTTAAAATAGACAGGGAAACGGCCATGTAATGATTTGGTTAACGTCAATGTCTGAATAACATAAACCTTTTTGAAGTTTATCAAATTTCATATAACCTTTATTTCGATCAGACCTTTTCTACTCCTCCCTCCATTCATCATAAATATAATTTTTCATAATAGTCACAGCTTTCCTTGTTGATCCCTGTACATCAATATCACGAGTATTAACATCGCTAATTGCCTCCTTGGTCAATGCGTCCGCCCTCTCATTTCCAAAATGTCCAGCGTGTGCCTTCCCCCCATTAAACACAATATAATTTTTTATTATCTACTATTAATGGATTGTCTTGATCAGGTCGTGAGAGAGCTTGAAGAACTGTCAGACTGTCAGAATAAATATGTATATCATACTTCCCTTTAATATTTTTCTTAATCCGTTTCAATGAATAAAAATTAGCCGTAGCTTCCGCTTGATAAACTGAGTTATAAATATTCAGTTTAAATTTATTATCCTCAATCTGTGTTCCATAATAATGTATAGCATATGCGAAAGCAATGGCGTCTCCCAGACCTGACCTGTCTGTATAAATGTCAATTTCTCCTATTTTTGGAGCATCCAAATAGTACGGAATTAAAATTTCTTTCAGTCGGGTGAATCAAATTTAAGTCAAATTTTTCAAAAGCACACCTTGTTACAATAGAATCTCCATG
This sequence comes from Stegodyphus mimosarum, assembly GCA_000611955.2. Lineage (NCBI taxonomy): Eukaryota > Metazoa > Arthropoda > Arachnida > Araneae > Eresidae > Stegodyphus > Stegodyphus mimosarum. The sequence goes on along the minus strand of KK113606.1, from coordinate 356,442 downwards.
TGATTTAAAATCAACATTTCCTGTTCTTAAACGAAATTTACCATAATAAAAAAACAAATAATTTCGAGAGAAGGAGCACACCGGCCAGGATACAAACAACCTCAGTAGAGGTCGTTCTGAAACATCTCGTAAGCATTAGTACCCAAGCTCTCTGCATTGTGTCCAGTACCATACAAAGTCTAACCAGCTCCTCCGCCCGGCAACCCCATGTGCCTATATCATACATAATTCGAAAGAACAAATAATTTCGAGAGAGGGAGCACACCGGCCAGGATACAAACAACCTCAGTAGAGGTCGTTCTGAAACATCTCGTAAGTATTAGTAACCAAGCTCTCTGCTTTGTGTCCAGTATCACACCAAGTCTAACCAGCTCCTCCGCCCGGCAAGCCTGTACCATACATTTACAAGAATCTGGAAACAGACCCCGGCCACAGGAAAATAAGACTGGATTCTGGTTACCGGAACCAGGAATAGAGCCCGGGAAGTTCTATTTCAGGCGGTTGAACCTGCTGGTTGCGTAAGCACATTTCATCTTAAGGTAAATCCAAGAAAGTTGGAACAGATGCGGTAACCATGACGTCACAAAAATGAAGCCAAGGACATGTCAACAATGTGACGTCACGACTTATTATGACACTACGCAGCGTACGGATGAGCCTACGAAACACACTGCTAAATAAACTTTAAGAGGAAATATCGTCCACAGGTTCAGAAAAGTATCTTTAGGCATAATTTGCATAAAATGCCATTGAAACTTTCACTGGTCTTCTAGTTTTTACTAGGTGTACATTTATTTTTTAATTACCGTCTGCTGATTTTCATGTACCTAGATTTTATTAAATTTGAAACAGTTATTTGAAAACCTTGGGACTTTTTCTATAAACTAAGTGGGAAGCCGTTCATGTTAAGTATTAAAATTGCAACGGGAGACTTACAAACGTCCAATGATGAAAAGTTAGACAAAAGCGATTAGGACGTAAACAAAACTAGCTAGAAACCCACATATGGCAGCAACCACGCTAAGTCGTAATGTCAAACCCTGACATTTCATGGTTTCCTTTTCACTGCACACCACAAACGGAGAAGGTTTACTTCATTTATTCTAATCTCCTTAGGTAAATTCAAGATATAACCAAACTACCATAAACAAAAGACTCACCTCGGCTTTTAATTATATTTAATTAAGAAAATACAATTAAAAAGAAAAAAATAAAACATTGCACTTTAGAATTAGACATTTAAGTTACAAAATAAATCTCGGGGAACACCATGCTTAGTCCTTGACTCCAGTACACCGACTGCCAGGCTATTGTCTTTTCACCGGCGGCCGCTAGATGGCTCTCATTGAGCCGTGAGGTCACAAAACCAGTTTTATCTTAGGAACTTCTAAAAGAAAGCATTCTTCCGCACAGGAAGGCTGTTTAGTACATAGTTTCACCGTGGATGATATCACCCACCTCTTGGACCTTGAGAAAGTCTAGAAAAGCTTTTCGATTCCAAGAAGCAATACGCGAGCGTTGAAAAGCAAGTGGGAAATAAGAATGCGCTTGGAAAATTTGGTGTCTAGTTGTTCAAACATTTACTTGAGTATACAAATCTTACACTCGACACATCTTTACAAAAAAACCATACCAAATCATATTACTAGAAGTTTCATACATTTTAGTTCGAGTAGTACGTAATTAAGAGTTTATTGTATATTCGCCCACCAGCGGCCGAGCGGTAAAGACGCTGAACACTAGTAGTTCGGTCCGAGGTTCGAATCCCGCGAACGGCCTGGCTGCATGGGCGTTTTCGTGGTTTTCCCCATGTGTAACGTGTATACGAGCCAGTTTCCCTTAGAAAGTCCTCCACGAAGGCATCCCTCCCTTTAGGCAGATAGCCCTCGTGTGCTTTGCCATAATTGAATAACCTAACCACCTTACTGTATATTCTTACTTGTAATTATAAAGTTATTCATAATACAGCACACTGGTAGACTGCGAGCTCAATGACAGCATAAAAAACATTAACAAAATCTTTTGAGAGACCGTTAAAATCTAAAACCCTTCAGATTTTTTTATTGTTTTTTCTGAGAAGTTGTAGTTTTTCTAAGAAGCTTTTATATGACATCAGATTATTCCATCTAACATTTCAGTTTGGAAAATTTATTTCAAAATTTGGCCTTTGATGAAGCATTCAGAATGACAGAGACATATATGAAGGTTAGTCGACTTGTTCTATTTCTCACGAAATAAAATGTTTCCAAAAATTTAATCTAAGATTTTTTAACATTTGTATTTATGAACATTCAGTGATATTAATTTGCATTTTTATAGCACTCTACTGCATCTTGAATAAATTTCTTCATAATCATTTTGTTGAAGTAATTAAAATTTGTCAAAATATCGTATTGAAACACTCCTTTCTCTACTGTCTTGACAATTCTGCAAGAATCAGTTCATCTCCACGCGTCTTTACGCTAATCAGCCAAAGAAATAAACCATTCCCGTAGATTGAGAAATAGCGTGCGAGACAACACATAGCTTTAAATGAAAATGACTCCATAACATTCCATATCTGCTGGCAAGATAGCGTTGAACCATTAGCAGCGTCGATCCAAAACTCCAGTGACAAGTGGCGGCGAGGAAAATCGCATTAATAAGCATCAGAAAGAGATTTTCGTAAGCTCATCATATATATCTTTGACTCAATGCCGTGTTAAAATTGCATTGTTAATATAAAGTCATACTGCGGTGTAGTTGATTTAAATATGTCTATCCTTTGGGAATAAATCAAATATGCATATAGCATTGTCTAGACAATACTTGAATGCTTCGAAGCTAATAACATTTTTGATAAAGGAGACTGTAATTTACGATAATTGTTAATCTTAACCTAAGCATCAGGTGATTTTAATAAATAGGTGTTTCATATTTAAATATATGTGGTTTGTTTAGAGGATGTAAAATTTTAATTTAAAAGATGAAAATCATTGTTTTTTGTTGATGGAATAAGAGAGAAGGTAGGTATTTAATAAATCATATCGAGAAGAAATGCGCGTGAGATAGCTTCAATGAAAGCGTAACACTCTAGGTATAGCTTAGTAGTAGTATAAGATGTTAGAAGCTGAGGAAGAATGTTTGTCAATTTGAATATAACACACTAATGGCAAATTAAAAAAATATTAGTCACAAACTAAATTTTTGTAATTATGCTATAATGCTCATTATCTGTAAAATATTAGAACGAACATTTACTAAAACAAGTTGGCATGATCGAGATTATCGGAAGGGTAGCATATAAATTTTAAACCTAAATCGCATTGTCAAAAAGTCATTTAATTACAATTTCTTACATTGTTTATAAAAATAACCATTTTTGAACATTAATAATAATAATAATAATAAATTTTAGACCCAAATCGTATAGCCATAAAGTCATATTATTGCATGTTTTTAAAATTGCTAATAAAAGTACTTATTTTTAAACATTATTATTATAGTCTAATAATACGGTTTCACTATAGTTTTACTTCCTTGTACGAAGTAAAAAGGAAGTATTGTAATCGCGAAAAATTTCGTGTATCATATTTCAAAGAAAATATCTATTTTGACTGCTATCGAATACAATTTAACGATGTTTTTGAGTGACATTCGTACGTAAGGATAAAATAAAGGACTCGTTTTCCCCGCAAAAATTATAAAACTGATTTAAAATGGATTCTGAAGAGATTTTTTCGTGACGTCTGTGCATACGTACGTACGCATATGTATGTATGTATTTCGCATAACTCAAAGACGAGCAACCTCAGAACTTTGAAATTTCGTATGTAGGACTGCTATGACATGTAAATGTGCACCTCCTAGTTTTGTTGCAATCGGCTTTATATATATATACTCCGTTATTCGGCTCAGTGAGCTCAGTTTTTTATTCTTATATGTTGGTAAATTGTGCATTTTTTGCTTTAAAATAATTGAATTATGTTGTTCTTATCTTCCGGTTAAGGTTTTTATGCCTTTATTAAATCTTCACGCAAGATTTGTAGCATTATCAACAATTTAAATGTTGTTTAAGTGCGGCTAAGCCTAAAAATTTTTCTCACGGCGGACTCATTTGTTCGCATTTGAAAGTTAGAACAATAGCTTTTTTGACAATCTAAAGAAACTAAGCTTCGCAACAACAAAGATAACGCCTTCTTTTATTATTGCGAATTAAATCATGTTTAACCCATTCTGGAATTTATGCGAGGAAATAAGTGTCTAAGATTTACTTCGCAATTTTTAATATAGATATTTTGAGGTTTTATGTATTTTTGCCTTGTCGAGAAGTGAGAACTGAATTAATTGAATGAGAAATACTGAATCGTCTATGCGAAACTGTTTCTTCTTCTTTTTTTTAATTTCTTTTAGAAATCATTTTAGATTTATTATAGTATTTGAATAGAACATGTCGAGTAACGATTAGATAATTCTCCAGATGATATACATAATTTGTGTGCGATCTGATGAGTTATAAATGAATGAGATGCAACGTTGTTAAGTAAAGCTCTAGCGTCAGAGTGTCGCTGTGGTAAGCAAATGTAGGAAATTTTAAAGCGTGCATTTATTCTATTGTGGTTTAAGACCTGTTAGTGAAGTAGATTTGATTCAATCCAAAAAGTTTAAATGAAATGCAAAGTACAAGGAAGTCATGTGATGTACACATTAGATTTTTCATATCACTATTATAGTTTCATAGTTATAGCCAAATGCTGGGCAGTAATCCGTATTCTGTAAAGTTTTTATCTTCAGCCCGAAGCTAGATTAATAGAACTTATTTTTCTTATGAATTAATGTTCCCAGCACTTAGGTGGCGCATATAGCATCCTGACTCCGAAATACCCGAGAAGATTGCAGTTAAGTAACGAAGGTGTTAAGTTTCATAAAGTTAAAACCTAATAAACCTTTTTTAAAAATCTATGTAAAACATCCGATGTGAACACCACATGACTTCCTTGCACAGCCTATTAAGTCACACACATGTTTTGCTGCCCATGTTCTGCTTCATTTAAACTTAGTTCCTCGAATTATTTTACTTTAATTAACCGATCCCTCAAGGCAAGTTGAAAATGACATTAAAGTTGCTACTTTTTTAAATATACTGATCAATATTTGTCGAACGGGAGTCAGACCAATCCCTCAAGAGAAGTTGAAATTAATTTTAAAAAAATGGAAAATTTTGAAATTAAACATCCCTTTCAAGTTTTATCGTACGGAAGCCAAACGTTTTATATTTTTATTTTTTCATGACTAGTGAACACTTTCCCGATTATAAGTACAGGAACCGGGAGACTGCATTAAAAGTTAAATTTCGTATTTGTCTTATTTTGTAATTTGGTATTGCCAAAACATAAATATTTTTGTCATTTAAAACGCTTGTGTTATGGGAAGTATATGACTAAGGCCAACGTTGCGAAAACAAAGTCTGGTGAGGAAGAATAGACAGAACACTGGTGAGGTAGAATAAATAGAAGGAACACTACTTTACATCACTTAATTCGACTTGCTACTTGTCCACATTCCAATAGAAATAATGGCAAATTAATTAACTTAATTTAAAACTTACTTTTTACTTGCCTTTATTATATTATTTTAGTATTATTTAATTTAGTTTCTAGTTTATTTTTAGTATGCTAATAGTTTTTCTATCTTTTTTGTTAATATGCATATTCGTCTCGGGGAAGTTTTTTGTGGGCAAGAGTTTCTAAATTAAATTGGTTTTCTAAAAAATTGGTATTATAAAGGGTATTGTTTTGTATTGGCTTTGATTTGTACTTTTCTAAAAGTTCCACTTGTTTAAATTGCTTTTGGTGGATCACGTCTTTTGGTTTTACTTTTGTTTTTGAATTTTACACTTGCCTACATAAATGACGAAACACGAATTGAATAATTGAAGAGTTAAGTTTGAGGGCAACTTACCCTTGATAAGTCTGTCTTCTGCCCAGCTCAACAATTATTCACGTATGCATATTTTTTATTTTTAGGATTTAAAAAAATTAATTACAATTTTATATTTGATACTTGCACTTGATTTACTTATGTTCTCAGAATTTAAATGATATTGTAGATTAGTTCGCAGCAATATAAATTATTTATAATTTCTTTTAAACTTATTTCTACAATTAATTTTTTTACT
>KK113606.1:296538-350135 GCA_000611955.2 Stegodyphus mimosarum | reverse complement strand
ATGATGTAAATGGAACTAAAAGTCAAGTAACCAATAATAATTTTACAGAAGTATTAACTGTCCAATCAAAATGCATTGTAAACCAAAACTAACTCAGTCTGAATTGGGATTTCACCCTGAACGTAACGCACTTGCTCTTTACGCTTCGGTCTAGTTGGACTGCTGTCTGCTACTTTCTTCTTTCTAACTAAAAATTAATCTAAAATGTGAGCTATTTTGGAATAGGCACATTTCATGTGCCAAGTTGATTGTGGCCACAACAAGCGGAAATAAAAAATGAAGATTTAATCTGCCTTCGCCTCCAATTTCCTATTCGTTATAGATCAACACTTCTACGACGTTAAAATTCCTGCTCGTCATTTACATCAGACTTTTTATTATTACATATATATATATAATATGGCTTTAATCTTAATTTTGCAGCTCAATGCACAAAATACTGGTACTGCCGATTGCAATAAAAGAGTGAGGTGCACAAGTCGATGTTATAGCAGTCCCATGTACAAAATGTCAAAATTCTACGACTAATCGTTTTTGAGTTATGCGAGATTCATGCATACATACGTACATACGTAGGTACATAAGTACAGACACCATGAAAAGCATCCCTTTTCAATCCATTCTTATTCCATTTCAGAATCTGTTTTGGAGAAGGGTCCTTTATTTTATGCCTACGTTCAGATGTCAAGCAAAGAAACGCCCAAATGGATTCGGGAACGGTCAAAATAGATATTTACGATGAAATATGACACCCGAAACTTTTCGCGATTACATTACTTCGGACGATTGTTTTTAGCGGATGACAGTTGACAGCGCGCTGAGCGGTGAAGAACTTTACTTATTTTATTTCATAGAGTTCATAGTTTTGCTTCTTTAAAATAAAAGCTTGTAACTAGTTAATCGTTTCTTATGGTTTCCTAATTGAAATACTGGTGATCAAAAATTAAAAGCCGAATGAGAAAGACTAGTTGAATTGAAATATACTTGAAAATTTTGTTAAAATGACTTCAAGAAGCAACAGAAAATGTTTGCATACCCGAAGCTCAGCATTAAAGAAATGCTAAGTTAACTGAACTATAATATAACTGAGTATAATACAGTTGAAGTTTCAGAAAATTGATGAATTTGTTACTCACGAAGTAGAGAAATTCAATGAACAATTAGATTAATGAAATAATTAAATTTCCCCTTTTCTATGATTTCTTATTTCAACTTCCCGTTAGAATGAGCGCGCGTTTCAGCTTTATGCTAATTTGAAGTGGACCCAAGTTTGTATTTAAGCTTTAGCAAGGAACTGTGAGAGTGCTTTTAGTCTCAGATCACTGCTGCTCTGTTCGACGTTCGCCTGACTAGTTAGTATTTAAATTCTAAGCCGTAGCGCTGTTACGCTATTACTTATTGAAGTAATTCTAAGTGCGTTAGTATTATTTAAATCTTGCTACGCACCATTTAGCTAGAGGCCAACCTCGCCTTTATAGCTCTGTGAGCAACGACTACTTAATTTCTACTCAACCTTAGTTTAAATTATTTGATTGTTCAGTTTAGACCCAAGTGCGGTCATTATTTTCTGTTATCCCTCCCGAGTTGGGAAGTGGCTGTACATAATTGTGGTTTATTAAAAGAGGATTTTAAATCCTTCTTACGTGTAGTTATCCTACCACTTACGTGTAGTTATTCTACCACAGAACATAGCCGCATTCAGCTCCCTGTTCAAGATCAAGACTTCATCTTCCTCACGAATATGTTCGCCAAGAGTATGCACCGAACACTCAGTCCTGACAACCTTCGTGGAGACATGCGCACTGCGTTCACTACTGTAGCAGCAGGCTTTCGTATTGCTGAATTGACCAACAAAACTACGTTCGGTGATAAATTTTGGCTTTTTGTGCACATTATTATGGTGAACGTCTTCCTTCGGTTAATACTGAACACATCTACGATATAACATCTAAGTTTCGTATCTGGATGATCATAAAATGACCTAAACAGCGAAATAGCTATAAAAGTTTACGGAGGATAGATATGCTAAATTATAATTGAATTTAAACTAATTAGGTAAAGGTATATTTTTTCAGGTCATTTTACATAATCCCTATGCTTTGGAGAGAATTTACCGTTATTTTCCTCGCATAATAGAGTGTGTGTGATCATCTTGAATATGACAGCGATTTTTTTATTTAACGTTTTTTTACTTAATATAACTGAAAAGTAAGTAAAGTGACAAACGTTAATTTTTTGTGGCTTCATCTGTCGCCTGAGGAAGTCAGTTCCTAATTTGCTCAATACATACAATTTTTGTTCACGTTACCTGACTATCAGAAAAATGAAAAGACGGAAGTAAAATGATCCCATGTTGAAAAAATTAATAAGTAAAATATCGCGAAAAATTTGGTCAGCAAAGCCCACAATGAGCTGTGAAAAAGGTGGAGCCCCGAAGCTAAAGAAAACTATTGTTCATGATTTCGTACGAACAGGGCTTTGACATTACCCACACTTTATAGCATTTTCCCCCTCTTTTGTTCCGTTCATTGCAGTTTTTTTTTTTTTTTTTTTTGGTGAAGAGTTTACATAGGACCATAAAATATAGTTCCTAAATAAAAGACTGTAAATAAAGCATTTTTGCTTATTGTGTAGTATTAATATCACGGGAGTTGAAAAACCATTTTTTTAAACTCGAAAAACTTTAAACTCATTTTAAATTTATAAATATAGGATGATACGTAACACTAATAAGCTTTAAAAAATCATGTACTTCAGTGACTTTATAATGTTTATAAGTGCAAATAATACAGACATGCAAAATATTAAAAAGTCTATCTGCTTAACGATTTTCATGCTGCCTAACTCGGATACTGATTGGTGATTCTTACTGCCGTACCGAAGGGTTCAGGTTTGAATCTCAGACAGGGCATGGATGTTTTTAAGTGTATAGTGTCTATGCGGCATGAGGGCATTAAATATGAGGGGTGCCGAAAGTCCTCTCGAGAGGCTGGTTAGGAGAAGGCATGGATTTTTGTAAATGTACAGTGTCCATGCGGCATGGCGGCACTCTAAATATGCGGAAAGCCGAAAGTCCTATCGAGAAGTTGGTGGTTGGGAAAGAGGCGTGGGAGACCTTTGGATCCGTCCCCCCGGGATGCTGTTTATCTAATTTAGGACGGAACTGAGCTAAAGTCGGGCTGTCACCTATAGGGGGCTCAGGGCTCTTTCTATCGGCGGACGCAATTGACTCATTGCCACGATGAATTTCGTGGGCTTGTGCTGCCCATTGTCAATCAAGTGAGATTGACAACAACAAGAATTTCATTATGCAATTTTGTTCATTTATCTACTAGATGACATTGTTCTTAGATACCTAAATCGATAATTTTGATTTTCAGCTATGACTATCGATGATCAATGTTAAACGTGCTCAGAAATATCATTAACGCTAGTTGAGAGGGGTAGAAAAACAAGCAGAGAATTTTGTCACATTCATGCATGAATTAACATTACTCAACAGAAAGGAGCAACATTTCTGCCAGATGGGCAGTACATGACAGAAACTTTTGCAACAGTTATATGCAAAGATTTAGATGCAGTCATTGCAGATTAAGATGGTTTATCGATAGAGCTTATCTCCTTCATTTTCTATGCTTGCCTAAATATTACTTGCTTGCGTTCGTTTCATGCATATTATTCTCATTTAATAACTTTCTAAATCCAGCAAAGTCATTTATATAAAATGCTAGAATTATATCAAATTAATTTAAACTCAAATGTTTTTGAATTTTTAAATATTTTCAGAAATATCAGGAGGCTATTGATCGTGAGATTTGAAAATACTTGAAGTAAAGCTACCTATCTTTTCTTAGAGTTCAGAAAGTCATAAATGTTCAGTACATACAGAACACACAGGTATGTCTTACAAAACTAAAACATCTTTATGCAAACTAAATCAGAATTAGAAAGACGGCTTTGAAATAACAAAATATAGAACTTGACCTAAAATTAAAAAACAATAAATTAAAAGTATTAGAAAATACACTAAACATGCAATAAAAGTTTATTAAAAATAATGAAGTTTATTAGCTAGCATATTTACGACAATTAAAGCAGTCATTAATAGCACTTGGAAGTTATCAAACACATAAGCCGTTGACCGTTGACCTTGGTGGCTCTGAGGCATACAACTACTAGAGTTTTTACTTGCACTTTGGCGAGTGCCTTAGGCCGTTAGCTGTGATTTAAAAATAAGCGCTATTGCGTACTTCGAATAATTTCCAAGCAAAACAAACAAGCGGGAGTGGTAGCACCGAGATAAAACTGCAAAAACATAAATTAACACTCAGCATTACTTATATCGAAGCTCATTTATCTTATATTTACGCTGTATAACTGCCCTTTTCCTTTTACCGCTGTCTAGTAGAGCCATCTAGAAGTGAAGCTCGCAGTTGTGCCACTCCGACGTCCATGACCTTGTGATTGCGTTGTTTAGTGACCTGGATGTCGAATAGAATTATTATGTTTTCTTAGAAATCGCATACTGTACTCTGAGTCTGTTTGTCTGTTTACTAATAATAATGTAATAATAATGCTTTGTCAATACACACCATCATCCACATTTCTGTAAAAATTTTCTAGTTGGCATTTGGGATGTCAGCTCAGTTTAGATGTATTTTTTTCTACCCGTTAATCTACTGTTATATTCTTGAATTTCTAAAATGTTATATACTTTCTAAAGACTTTCCTTTACATAACAGAAATCTATGATGTTATAGATGTCTTAAAAGGGATCATTGCGGCGCTGGAAGTATAATAGTTTGGGCAGATATTACGATGGACGGCTACATACCATTGCATGTGTTTGACAAAAGCTCCTTGACTGCTATAAAGTATAGAGAGGAGATTTTAGAGACTTGTTACTTAGTCAGAACCATAGGGTTCAACTGGTTGACGATTACCTGAAAAGTGAGGATATTCACCACATGGATCGGCCAGCCAGATCTCCTGAACGTAACACTATAGAATGTCTGGGATGCTCTTTGGAGGACAATTTCGTCTCGCCATCCTCCTTCAAGAACCATCTTGGGGTTGAAAACTACCTGCTTCAGGAGTGGGGTCAACTACCACAAGGACTTCTCAACTGTCTCCTGTCCAAGACGCCGTTATACTGCGTTACCTGTCTGGTTGTAGGATTGGTACGATACGCCATATTAGACTAATATTGAGTTCCATATCACAACGTCAATTTCGGACATCGCTGTACTATGAGCTTTATTGATAATTATGTTTACATAAAATGACTTTTGAATGCTACACCCTCTTTCTGTTTCTCTTTGTAAAAATGTATAGTCATACCAAATTTCATTAAAATCTGCCCATTAATTTTTCAGAAATTCGACATAATGTGCAGAACACACAAATGTAGAAAGGTATATGGTAAATATAATTTTCAAGCAATTTATATTCAGTTTTAGTAATAAAATGCTTGGTCCCTCTTAGCATTTTACTACTAAAACTGAATATAAAGGCCTTACAAATTATATTTAATCAGATATTTTTAAACTTAAAAATGTACTTCATTAATTATTTCCATCAAATGTAAGTTAATTCTAATTTTTTTAAATTCCGCAATGCTGGAAATGATATTTTATAATAAAAAAGTTTTGATTGGTTGAAAAAAGCGGCACTTATTATACAATTAATTAAAATTTCGAAATATATTTATTTAAGTCGGAGAAATAATTGAAGCGGCACATGAATCTAAAATTCCGTTCAAAGAAATGCATAAACATAGTCATGCTTCTGCATTTTCTTTGATTATACCCAGCCTTGTTGCAAGTATTATTGAAAAATGCTATCCAACAGAAATTATATATTTTGATTCATTTGAATATTCCGTGCTCTAGACTTTTTGTCTTTCGTTTTATTAATACATTTTAATTATTATTTCAAATTATTGAAACTTCCTACTAGGAAGTATTATTATTTTATATGCTGATTGCCGTAGACCAGCTTTTCAAAACAGATATTTAATTTTGGTTAAAAACTAGAAGATGCTTGTATTTTCAAGTTATTATAATAAACGCTTTTAGAATTAAAATATAGTGATGAAAAAATTATGATGATTATTTTCAAAACACAGTAATGCGAAAAATGTTACAAATGAATGTAAAATCCAAGAGGTTTTACATTCATTTGTAACATTTTTCGAATCAAGAATCCGATTAATTCATAATTTGAGGTTAAACATATATTCAGTAAAACATTTATAAAAATAACGGTGAATAAAAGATTATTGGGAATTAAATACTGGAGTCATTATAGCTTCAGTACCGTATAAATCATGAATTAACATGCAAACATAATATAATAATTTTCAGAAGAGTTTACTGCGTATTTTAGCTGTAATTCTATTGAATCGTGATTTTATTTTCCTGCCAACTTAAGCTGCTAATTAATAACGAATCAAATATAATAATATAAATCATATGCATAACCTGCAAGTAAAAGGTAAGTAATTCTTGAAATATATTCCAAGAACTTCTAATGTTCAATGCACTTTTAATGCACTTATGTCATGTGCAGAATTAATTAAGCCCAAAAATAATAACCATTTTAACTAGATTTCGTATTTTAATCAATTTATAATCGGCTTTTCAAAGAATAATTATAAATTAGGAGGAAAAAGCAATTTCTGTTCGCAATTCATGAGATCTTTCACACGCAGATTTTACTTCTATGAGAAACTCAAAGGATGTTTTCAATGCAAATAATCCCCGTAATCCGAAACTTTAGAAATGACATAACTTGCAAATGTTTGATTTCAAGATAAATGTCTAAGGTAGAGTTAACCCTTGCTTTCAACGTTTTCGAACCCAGGCGAATGGACGGGCTACGTGTTCGATTTTCGTAGTTTTTCTCACGTGTAACGTGAGTACAAGCGAATTTCCCTCAGAAAGTTCTTTCCGAATGCCTGCGAACTGTTTGCCTAAGGCAGAGCCAAGCACATTTGCCGTTTGAAACTTCCTTAGACAGACAGTCCTCATGTGCTTGGTTATATTTAATAACCATAACCGGCCACTACCAAAATAAACTTTGCTTAAATTTTCTGAGATGGTACTGAAAACACATTTCAAGGTTCATTGCATCGCTTACTCTTTGGAAAAAGAAAATGAACGTGATAAGCAGTCAATGCAATCCACGAATCCCACGACGTTGGAAAATAAGTGAGTGTTTATTTTAAAACACTTTTCCTCAAAATTTACTGTCTTTTCCTCAAAATTAAGAAATATTGCTTGGTTATAGTTTGAAAACGTAACTTCTAGTTTTTTTGAGACAGTAGTGTGCATAGTAGATTCTCTAACACAATTTCAGCTATCTTTGTTTAAGGAGAAACCATTTTCTGACGTATTAATTGTAAATCTGACAACTAATATTACTGATGAAATTACCGACTTTCGGCTAGCTTCTTGTTTAACTAAAATGAAATTTACTGGAGGATAAAAAATGTGTTAACACTGAATGGGAAATAGAAAATTTGCTTAAGAAAGAAAACATTTCAGGGTCGAATCATGTTTATTCGTTTTTAATGTGTTATTAAGTACATTACATTTAATGTACGAAAGTTTAAGTAAAGATGGGTATTACTGGACTCTTGTTTGGCGTATGATAAAAATCTGCTTCCTGGACAACGTACTGTTACGTACAAAAACGTTCTAAAACGTAAATTCTTTCAGCTGGACGGTGTTTCTTCATTTCCTTATTTCCTGTCTGGCTTACTCAAACTCTTCAAAGACGATAGAATGTGAAGCAAGGTTTTGAAACGGCCAGGTTGTTTGCCTGACCTCTTATCATGTGATTTTGGGATGTGCGAAATGGTACTTATTTATGCAACGAAACCTGTAATATTGACGATCTGCGTCCAATCCCGCACATTATGCACATGCGTTCTGCAGATTTCTTGGAACAGATTCAAAACATGTGCAAGGAAATGATAAGAAACATGGTTTTTGGTTTGGTTTATTTGATTATAGCAAGGCACGTGTGGACTATCTGCCTAAATGGAGGATTGCCTTCATGGAGGACTTCCTACATATGAAACAAAAGTCATGTAAGCTTATTCTATGTTGAGTAATCAAAGAAGTAGACGTTGAGCAATATATTTCCTGTTTTTTACATTGTACTAATTATTTAATCAAAGTGTGCGTTTCATTTTAGCAAATACAGAAGCTATAAGAGAGTGCTAACATTTTTATCAAATATTATTTGTAACAAATACCATGGATGCAGATAAGACAGTAACCGTTTTAAAGCACGAAATCTCCGTAACTTAGCTTCAGTTGAATTAAGCTGATTCGCACTCTTTCATTGGCTTTTAAGTGTGATATGAATCTCAGCACTAATGATTAAAATATTCAAAGTAGGGCTCAAAATTCAGAGTATTACTCACTTACATTAAAGTTTACATTAAGAAGACAATCTTAATTAGCCTGCAAAGAGCTGCAGCAATTTATTTAGATTGCTGGTGCAGAATTTCAGTCGTGAGATTCGTGCATTTTCCCTTATCTCTTGCTTCCTCCATCTTACGATTGCACTTCTGACAGACCTAAGTAGGAGATTAGAAGAGGTTCTGAGGTCAGGATACAAAATTATTCATCTGAAGAGGAAGGAGAAATGCTTCTCCTTTAGAAAATTCAATCCCATCTCGGACTGACCGCACGCTGCAAATAAAATATGAACTTGAGAGACATTAAGATTGCATTAAAATAAGATGAGGAGATCGTGGTGTTGGATTTCTGGCTAGAGCATGTAGCAGATAATGCGAAGTACGGATTCAGCAAAGTAATTCGAGAATTATTCTAATGTTAAACTCGATCGTGATAGTCGGTTGATAACCTGTACGTCTAGATTTCCTATTTGCATAGAAGCGTAGTGTTTCTTCTATGAGTGTTATTGACAATTCATTGAATCTGAATTAATGACGAAAAATGCAGAAGAGATAACTTGATACATTCCTATGTATTATGAATAAATAAAATTGAAAGGGTTTAATAGTTTGAGAAGGAAATCCTTAGACTGCGAGGCATAACATTTTAATTGAAATCTGATCAAATCAAATTTCATCTTTCTAATGAGAAATTGAATGATTAAAAATCGATTTGCCATTAAATTCGCTAGTCGCCCGGACGATACCGTGGTTAGGGAAGCCTACTGTCGTATCAAAGGGCAGGGTTCAAATTCCGGAGAAGGCATGGATGTTTATAAACGTATAATATCTTTGTGGCATGGGGGCACTCTAAATATATGGCGAACAGAAAGTCCTCTCGCGTGGTTTTGGTGGTAAGAGAGAAGGGTGGGAGTGAGGCTCTGGCAACCATTATTCCATGAAATACATGAGTAAGACAACAACAACATTAAATGCGCTTAACATTGTCAGAATGTCATTTCGAGAATAAATTATCAGTTTTATTAGAAAACCCTTTAACTGAATTAATTACTGTATGATGAACTTTTTATTGATAGTACTATCTTGAAATTTATTTTATAGAGAAGTAGGATTTAAGAGAGAGCGGTATTTGGACAGTCACTGAAAAAAACTGAGAACAGGGAGAAGGCTAAGGAAAATGAAATCTTCAATTGCTATCCTAAAGAGATTTGTTATACAATGGCAGACTAGTTATTAAAAATAAAAACTTGAATAATGTTATTAATTATGTAAACCGCGTTAAAATAACTTTGATATTAGAAAATTCATTTAAGTCTTTTAAAGAGAGAAAACATCTTGTACTAAAGCGTTTCTGAAATTCTTATTAAGGAATTTCTTAAATAATTTTGGAAATTTCAGAAATTTCAAGCATACAAATATTACGTTTAAATTAGAAGCATAAAGGTACTTGTAGACTGAATAATGAAAGCAATATATAATAAATTACAATTCTGTCATAAAAGGGGAAGATAAATAAAATTTTAATATCTTCGAATCTCCCTGTTATTCAAATACACTTCTAGGGCTATCTTTCTTAAATATGCTACACATTTCGAACTTTTTAAATTGATAAATTTCAAGCATATGAATAATATATTTTACATTACGTTAATAAAATTATTTACGGACTAGTGAGAGTAGTATGTAATTAATTAAGCTTTCACAGTAAAAGCACAAAACTTAATAGAGTTTTCAAACCATTCGGTACCTTCGGTAATTCGAAGTTACATGATTTTAAAGCTTTCTTAAATCAATTTATCTAATGTTATTAAAGTGGTATATGAACTACAATTTCAGTTTGAGAACTAGTAACTCTTGTTATTTTCAGCCTTTATTTACTTCTGCATTTTGTAGGGTTTTATTTTTCTAATAGTTAATTTTATTATGGAGCAAGTCTTTTTTAAACATTATAAATTTCCCACCTATGTTTCCCTGCCAGAATGAGTTTTTCAGGATTACGATTTATGAAAATGAAATAGAAACGAATATTTAAGCTGAAGTCTCGGTCACTTCAGCAGAAGTGCGTCTTCTGCCTTTCAGCCAAGTTGTTGCTATTAGTCTAAGTTTGTTTGCTATTCTGCGGCTGTACCTAATACAGGGTAATTTAACCCTTCTCCAGGGTTGCCACTTACATTACAAGAACTCAGCGAAAAGTCACAACAGTCAGTATTCTAGCTTCCAAGGAGATTGTTTAGCTAGGGTATAACATTTTAATAGAATATATATTTATATCATTCAATTAAATGAAAACTTAAAACATTTTCCTCAATCTTCAATCATATTCCTTTTCAATTCTGTAATAGTCTATAGCAGGCTTCCGCAATCGTTTTTGCCTGCTGGTCAAAATCAACCAAAATGTTAACTTAAGAACACGTTTCGGGTCAGCGGTATTTTCCTTTTAGAACAGTCTTTCTTGATGAATAATGGGATAAATTTTATTCAGAAAATAGTCACAATATTCTTTAAACATTAAACATAAAAATTAAAATTATAATTCTAGTTATTATAAAAACAAACATAAGTGAATAAACTTCATTTTTCTCTTCGATATCAATGGCTACTCTGATGCCAAACTTGTGACGTCAATTTGTTTAATTTCGGCTTATAAATAGTCATTTTGGGATAAATACAATCATCTGGATTTTCTGTAGCTAAGCTGCTCCTGTTCTTACTTGAAATGAATTTCATGTATTTGCTCACATTTATAAGTCGAGCCGAACGCGGACAAAATGACAAGGATAGTTTCTTGAAACTATGGATTATGGATCAGCGTTGACAAATTTATCAATTTGTCCTTCAAATTACTTTACTCACTTGAAACAAAACTGTTACTGTTTTTATTTATTTTCAGTTTATTTTTTTATGTAGCCTTCCAAACGCTCGTTTCATATTTATGTTTATAATTTATTTTTATGTATCGCACTTTATTTTTAGAACTTTATTTAGGGTCCCTACAAACTGCAAAATGGGTCAATCGATGACCCGCAGATCAGGCTGGGAAGGAATGCTCTACAATACTTACCTAAAAGAATTTTATTTTTACTTTTATTTTTCGACAAATGCATACAAACTAAAATTACTAATCTCAGACAAGTTGTCTAATGTTTCAATATGATTAAATTATCCGCTACGTTATAACAAAACTCCCTTTCTTTGATGTCTTTTATTTTCCTACAGTAGATAACTTAAATACAGCAACTGAAAATGTTTAATTAGTTTCTGCATGTGTGTATGTATGTATCTATGTATGTTTCTCTCACTGTGAAAAAGCGACGGTACCTAGAGACATCAAATTTTGAATAATGTAGTCATCCACTCCAATATGGACATCTGGAAGCCTAAGTTTGGAATTGGAACTTGTTTTATTATCTATTTCGCATTTTGTAAAACTTTAAAGAATTGTTGATTAACAAACTCAACAATTTCAAAGTGAGCCATGGCAACACTGTACGGAAACCCCCCAAAAAATTATCTCCAGCGAGCGAGACTATCGGAAATTCTAAAGATACGGTCTTTTTAAATTATTTTGCGATACTGCTGTTGAACTGAATTTTATATTTTAAGTGCGAAGAAGATGATATGTAATAAATAAAGGCAACAACAAAACCTTAAACAAACGCCCCTTAGGGCGTATTATAAATCTGAAAGCTTCCAGACCTTTTTTTTTAATTCTAATGTTTTGGGTATTAACAAAATTGTTTTAAATTCATCAAGAATTTTCAAAATCTAGAACCTGTACGTTTCTCACATTGGGGCTCCTTTATTTTCGACTGAACAGACTAAAAGGTTTCTAGCAGCGATTTGCATTAAAAATTTCTTTTAAGTCATTGGTAAATAATCCTGGAATGCTATCACCACTTTTGTAATTAACATTCCAAAAAAGCCCATTAATGTCAGCAAAGTTTATTAACTGTTTAGAAATAAATATGTAAATTCTGCTGCTTTATTAATATTGCTTAAACACGCTTATGCATCTGTACTTGATTTTTAAAATCTTTGATTCATTCTGTATCATATGCGTTATTCCAATATCAAAAAACCTCAATTCATTTCAGTTGGATAAATATGATGTTGAAATTATTATTTCAGAAGTAGGGCAAGTTACAGCTACAGATAATGAACCATGATATCAGTTTTAAAAATCTTCACAATATAAAGGCGTCTTTTTCTGCTTCCATTGATAAATCTTCAAGATCACCATGGCATGTCATTTTTATTATCTATTCTATTGATTTGAGCAGAATCTAGATCAAGTCCACGTTCATCAATGCCATGAGAAATATAGCTTTTCATTGGTCAAAGTCTTTGGCATCCTGTAGGTGACAATACCACTTCGACCCAACTTTTAATATAGGATACTATGTTGCCTAGGGGACTGATTTCAAGAGAATCATATCCCTCTTTCTCTATCACGCCCACATGCTCAAGGCTCGACTGAATTTTAAATGCTCACATGCCGTTAAGGTGCTATACATTTACAAATGGCCATGCCATCTCAAATTTCAAATCGGTTTCAGCGATATAAAAGCCGTGCCAGCTAATCACCATAATTTTGAGACAAATATTTTTCAGATGTTCAACAATATAAGGGAAAGAATTTAAGGAATTCATATCTTGCAGGAACTATAACGAACTCATATATGTGAGAATCTTGTTTTTAGCTTTGTTTTATTATGTGGTTTCAGATATTTTCCCAAGAGATATGAAACAATTCCAAGAAAGCTGAATGTAAAATAACTTGCAATTAAAAAAATGAATAAGTTATAGGAAAATAACCCATGTAATAGGTTATGTTTATCATCTTATCTGAAACATTAAGTCACTCATCCGGGTTCAGACAAGAATACAAAACGCGAATTCTATATGGTTTTGTAAACATTCCTCCAACTAAACGATTTTCTAAGAAGCTGTTTAATAGAAGGCAACAGTTTGCAACTGTTACCAATTAGAAACCAATTTAAAGTATATGAAAAGCCATTTAAACGGTAGTCAGTTACACTTCTCTTCCTACACGGAAAGGTGCGGTAGAAGACCTTTCAAGATCGGAATTCCGAGTATGACTAGCGGTCCGGATGCGGGCCTTTTTACATTTAAAAGATAATTACATTTTATACGGAAAACAGGAGTCAACTCTCTCGCTGTAACCGCAACGGCTTCCTTCAAGGTCACGTTATTTGATTAGAACAGAGACAATGCTTATGCTGAAACACCGAGAATATGATGAGACATTCGCTCCGTTACGAACCGGTCGAGTGGGTGTGTTCGATCATGATTCTCGAATTATGGGGATGTAAAATTATGCCGGTGAGTAATATGGAAAAAAAAGTTCAAGGTAGAATCAGAAAAAAAGGATTTGCACTGAACTATGTTGCTTATGTGCTAATGAGCGGGAGGCGCTTTAAAGAAAAAGGATTATCGTTTTAGTTTAATTGCATAGAAGAAGAGGAATTCGCTACTTTATTTACATAATAACAAATTAATTTCAATAATCAAATTTTAATTTTGATTTTAATTTCTATTAATCTTGAAACTGTGATTAGTCTACAATTACTTGCAGGCTCAGAAAAGTTTTTTAAAAACAGTTTATTTAAAAAAATAAAAAATAATAAGAAGACGAAGATGCAAATAAGGAATAAAAAGTGAAAGAAAGATGCTCATGTAATAGATTCATAAAATTTTTTACCGAATGAAACGTAGCATAAATTACATGACCTTATGCTAAGTTTTATTCTAAGAATTTATTTTTCATTAGAATTTTAAATTTCTTGCTTGAATTTCGAATGTTAAATTTAAATTTGATTTATTTACTTCTGATTAAATTAATTATTAATATTATTGATTAATTAGTAATATTATTAGAAATATTTTGTAAGATTAAATTAATTAGTGATATTAGTAATATTATTAGAAATATTTTGTAAGAATAAATTAATTTATACAATTTATCCAGGTTTATCTGAGCAAGAAAACATCAAGAAAACGTAAAAAATTAATTGCCCTCTGACTGAGATTCGAACCAGCGACCTTCTATTTGCTAATTGATCACCACGATAGGGTATACGGGAGACAGTGGAAATATGTCAGGTCCTTATATACAAACTCTTAGTTTTAGAATCGGAATCTATTTTTTTTATCAAATTCGAATCCTAAAAATTTCTTGAGTTTCTCAAATCCTGTATATACGAATAATAGCAAAAAATACAGGGTTAGCGAGAAATACGTTTACCACTTCAAGTGACTGTAGAATGCGTTCTGTTGGTCAAAATGAGATAAAAGTTCAAGTACAAATAATTGAAATGATGAGTTTGAAATTTATTAAATAAAACATTTTAGCGCAGGAATCCGGTGATAGGTTGCGTTGTAACATAAATGGTATTTATTTGCACATTTTGAAAATGTGAAAAACTATTTGCATTGCACCCATACCTATTAGCTCTATTCTTTGGATAAAAAGAAGACGGATTCTGCACGAGCATTAGTGACTTCTCTAAACACCAGCAGAACTGCGCAGCTGTAAACGAATTCCGTCATATGAAGCAGATACCATACGAAGAATTCCATTATCTTCATGTGCCGTACGAAAGATGATAAAGAAATTTTATAAAACTGGGCAAATAGGCGTTCTACTAGGTAGAGGACAAAAGCAAATCCAATTTTCTAGCGTCGAAAAATGTGGCTACCGCGGTCGTAGCCAGCAGTCAGTCGTCGCATGTTAGTGTGGGCGTGCCAGTTGTTTCCCGTGCCGTATTCTAATGTACGAAAAATCTTACGGCAGATTTTGAATTTTTACCCCCTACAAAAACAAGCCTGTGCACCTATTGCAGGACGGGGACACAGAGGTTCATAAAAATTTTTCACTTTAGTTCCTTGCTTGAATGAAGGTTGGGTCACTTAGCTATGGAATATTCAGTGGACTAATGAAACCCACTTTTGCCTCACATTGCAAGTTAACTCCCCCAGCTGCCGAATTTGCGCACGGAAAGCCTTCACTCTATCCAGAAACAACCCTTGCATCCTGAAAACGTGGCAGTATGGTGTGGATCTACGCCTACCTTTACCACTGGAGTGTATATTTTTGAAGAGATAACTAAAAATGAAATCTATATCTGTTCCGTCACAGGGCAATGGTACAGTGATGTTGCCAAATGTATCCAAATTTGCCGACATAGTTAACCGACTTACCCCTACAATCCGGCAGAGGTTCGTCTTTTTCAAGCGCTTTGTTTAGTCATTAGATTATTTTGAAGCAGGAGCGCATGAAAAATGATCATTTCCTTGGCCGGAACTCGAACTTGGACCTCTCGCATACGCGCCCAGTGTGTTACCGTTACACCACGAAAGCATGCTGGAAGGAGGGAGGATGTTATATTTTACAAAAAATATTACAATTTCACATTTAATTTCTCTAAACGTACTTACATATATGTAAAATTCATAACAATATTTTCGAAGTTTTGAGTTAAAGCATTTAACGTTTTTTTAGACTAGTTTCTGAAGATTCTAATGGCGAAAAAAATGTAAAGTTTCGAATTCTCAGATCTCGAGATTTTCAAGGCTCACAATACTCAAGTATTCGAATCTTTTTAAGATTCATAGTGCTCAAGTATTCGAACGTGAACTCCCTACAAAATATCAAATTTAATTTATTTAACTCATGCAGATTTTTTTACATGGAAAAACTAGGAATTTCAATAAAATATGTCAAATTAATGAAGAGCTAATTTAGTTTTATGATTTTAAAAAATATATAATACAATAGTAATATTTTGGAAAAATAAAAGTGAATTTATTCAGCACATACATATTTTGGAGTTTTCCTATGTGAAAATAAATTACTATAAGTTAATAAAGTCTTTGCGAGCGTGCCTTTTAATACACGCTAATCTTTTTTCACACACTATTCTTACGATCTGTTCTTTGCACAGTACTAAATTCATCAAAAATCGCAAAATCAGATTATTCTTTATTTTTAATCCTTTCTCACTGTAAAATAACAAAAAATATTTCTGCTAATGCTTTTTGCAATTAGATAATATTATTTAATCTTTGAATTTTACGAAATGAAATAGAAGCAATGATAGCAAAAGGTAATTTTTTGAACATATATTTTAATTCTTCTCGAAATTGAAACCGGAAAGAAAATTAATCTATTATAAGCTTCGAACATACTCTTCCTTTAAGAGGAGGATTTAGTTTTTCATAAAGCATTGACAATCCAATTCCAAAGAATATTTCTGATAGTTCTGAATTATTAAATAAGAATTTATTGTTTATTAAAATGTTTCTTTGTTACTGATTGCTTTACTTCTAATGACGACTGCTTATCAATTTCTAACACGCATATTTTCTCTTCTTACATTCTCTGTTTTCCTTTCTTTTCTTGTTTCTTTTTATGTCGCTATTAGTTAATCTTCCCTAACTTAATGAAAGTAATATTTTGTCAAGTAAGAAAAACGTATGTTAGGAATACTATAGCAACAAGAACCAAAACACAAGTTGCACCTTTTTAACATTCTTTTGTGTGTTGCTTCAATTCGAACGAGAAAAATATATATTTTATGTTACTGGATTTCTTAAAACACTTAGTTTATCCAGCAAAAGTAAATTAATGCTTAGAAAATGAATCAGCAAATTTAAAAAACAATGCATATCTTGTTAAAATTAATATTTACAAATCTAATTGGTATCATACATTCTTGATAAAAATAACATCTTGATCTCTAACGTTGATTAACATCAGCAGTTTTTTTTTATATATTTCTTATAATACCTTTTATCTTTATTGAGATAAAATTAATGAGATAAAATGAGATAAATCCGAAAATCATAAATCCACTCTACTTTATTAAAAACACGACTTTATTTTCCAGAGCACTTAATATTCTGTTTATTAATATAAGAAACAAATAAAATAGTTTATAAATTTATCAGTAAACATTAGAGATATGCAAGGATTCTGTTAAATGTACTAAGACATGCATTATAACTAATGTATTTAAATTACCTCTAACGTATCCGCCATACAAGACCCGCCTGTAACGGTATCAGACTTCAATCAATATACCATCAACTTCCGACGAATTGGATGATGTATGTTTGTTGAAATGATTGTTAAAATCACTCCCCCACTATACAATGTTCAGTTTAATGTTAAGATAGTGCATTATTTTCTTTAAAATATCATATTGTTTTCTTTCAGGTGATTGTATATGATTTTGTTTTGGCTTGTGTCATTACGGCAAAGCCTCGAGGGTAATCTACCTAAGAGGAGGGATTTCTTTGTGGAGGCCTTTTCAAGGAAAACTGGCTCGTAGACACGTTACACATGGGGAAAACCACGACAACGCTTATGCAGCCAGCCCGTTCTCGGGATTTCGAACCTCGGACCTAACTACTAGTGTTTAGCGATTTTACCGCTCGGCCGCTAGTGGGCGATGTATATGACTATGATATTTGTCTTATCCTTTGGTATAATAAACTATCAAATATGTTCCTATCATTTACCTTCATTTACAAATACCGTTTAATTACATCTAATAACAAAATAATCTGGGACATCGAATGTTCCTTTGATATATTTTAATTCTTGAGAATTTTTTTAAAAAAATTCCGTAAGAAAATACAGGACTGGTGGGAAACGAGATCCGATTTCCGGTGATAAAAAACGGATCTCATTTTCGCGTCCGATTCTTAAAACTGCTATTCCGTGCTGTGTACGATAGCCTAATTATGTACTATGATCACGTTTCGCGGTAAAAAATATAAATGATAGCGCAATGTGATTTTGTAGACATGTGTTACTGAATCTAAGCAAAGAAATGCAAAAGGAAATAACTGGATTTGTAGTTACAAATTTGGTTTTTGTGCATTCAAAAGCATACACATATTACAAGTTCGCACAGAAAGGAAAATTAGTGCTTATCATTACATCCCATTATTAAAAAAACAGTTTAAGTTGTAAACCAGTACCAAACGACAAACAGTAATAATTATAGTTAGTTACAGCCCACACGCCAACAGCGGCCTAGTGGTAAATTCCCTGTAACCTAGAAGTTCAGTCCAAAGTTCGAATCCCGGCGTATGGGCCTTTTCGTGGTTTTCACATGTAGGGTGTATACTAGCGAGTTTCCCTTAGAATATTCTCCATGCAGGCATCCCTAACCTTAGTCATATAGTCCTTGAATGCTTTGCCATAATCAAAAACACCAAACCAAACTACAGCCAGCCCATCAAGAGAAGAGCTTTGAATGGGGTTGTCACGTTGGAGCAATTTATTAGCAACAAAGATATGGATTTAAAGTTTGTAGGTTTAGTGAATGCATTTTGAAGTCGTTGGGACGAGAACTGTTTGATGCTACATTAAAACGAATTCTGTAAATGTGGCAACCACAATCTGTGTGCGAGAAGTAAACATGCTTACTATGTGTTGCTGCCTTTAATCGTAATTGCGCCTAACTTGGCGATCTTGCACTTGCACTTCAAATTTGAAGTGAAAGATCGCCAAGTTTGGCGCAATTACAATAAAGGCAGCAACATTTTATAACTGGGCCAAACTTGGCGATCTTGCAATTAAGGCAGCAACACTATGAAACCTTTCATTTTTTCTTAATTAAAATTTGGCGTTAATCTTGATGTCATTTACATAATGGCGTCTGCAAGTACTGGAGTTTAAATTTTTATTCCAAATGTTCCATTTTATATATTTTTATTTTGAGGGACAGTAAAAAAGTGCTTAAAATACACTTTGTTTTATAACTTATATGTTCTTTTTTAAAATCTTTTGAATATCATTTGATTTTCATCTTTTATTTCAAAAACTGCAGATTTTTTTTAGCATATTTTAATTTTTTATATAATTTTTTAAGTCTGTCATATTTAAAAAAAAATATTTGAAAATGTACAAATTGTGTTATAAAAACTTGTGTGTCATAGGGTCGTGTACGTTTCTGGAATGGGATCCAATTCTGTCATATTAACTCTATCTATGGTTAGATAATTTAAAGTTTTAATATTGCACTAACAGATTTGCCATTTTAAATTAACATATTAATGAGTGTATTTAATGTTGAAAACTAAACAGTTAAAAAATATTTAATAATTCGCTCAATGAAATACTCTTCCACAAGGGGGAAGTAATTGGGATGGACATCAAACTGACCTTTTACTAATCCCCGAACTAAAGGGCTTTCTCCCTAATGAAACTGCAACCGTACTCTGACCATATTTCTTCTCTTCTCACACTAGGAGAGATCAATTCCCTTTCAGCCGTAAACTCAATAGAAAAAAATAGCAGCTCGAAATCGATCTGTAAAAGGGCTTATCTCAGTCAATTTCGATTCACTTACAGAAGAAGAGCAGGATGAATCCAGTGGACGATGCAACAAAGAAAATAAAAGCTGATACAAGATAAAACAACGTAAAATAAAAGAGTTGAACTGGCAACTGCAGAAACTTGATGCTGTTCTCTTTGACGCTGTATATGAGGATCTATCAGTTATGAACTTGGGAAAAATATTTAGGTAATTGACCGTAAATATTATATTTTTATTAGTAATCAAAACAAGAATTCTTTAGAAAAAAATAAAATATATTTTTTAAAGTAAGATTGAATATACTTCAGTAGGAAATAAATGTAATCAATATTTTACAATATTTGTGGTCACTTTAATACTGTGAATACTTCAGCATTCGTTACTCGAATGAAAAAAAATGTTAAAAGTTGAACAACCCTCGAAAAAGGTTGAGAAAAATATGCATATCCCTTATTGATAGAGAGAAGAAATTGCGCTTATGAATGTCCTTTATAACAAAAGGCATATATTACTTCAACTCGAAGAAAGTATAATTGTTTTTAATTAATATGTAAAACAACGTCTCGACAAAATAAAATCAGTCGGCGTGTCATACTTTGCAAAAATAATAAACGAAGAACAAGAAATAATTTAGAAACAGCATTTATCATTAATGCGTCTTAAGAAGTGCCATTTTTGCACAAAATATATTGTTTTTAATTCAACTTCCAAGCGCCCTCTTCATAACATAGTCTTAGAAAGTAGGCATTCGTCGGAAACATAAGATCTTTAAATTTACTATTAAATTTAATCACTTTGTCACTGATTAACATAGCAAACACTTAAACACTAATAAACCAATTCTTTAAGAATTTAAACTATTTCTTGTTTCATTGCAAATAATGTTGCTAGTGAAATAAAGTTAAAACAAATTTACTTTAAAATCCATCTACCAGTAATTTTATGAATATCCATAGATTTGTTGTAATTAATAAAATATGCTTTTAATATTTTTATTGGCATCTATTAGCCCAAAAGAGCGTTAGCTCAGAAGGGCTATTAATTTCGTTTTGCCATTTTGCATCGATTCACTGTAATTGTCCGTATTACTTTTCAAACTGTTGCCATCAAATATTATCGCCCTGTGTTGTATTTAAGGAAATTAAATAATGAGGAATCTGCATAAATGTATATATGTTTCTCGCATTGTGACAAAACAGCGGTACTAGAGCCATCAAATTTTGGTTAGCGTAATCCTCCTCCGAATATGGGTATCTGGAAGTCCAAATTTGGAATTTGGAATTTGTTTTATTATCGATTTCATATTTTGTAGCACTTTAACGAATTTTCGTTTAAGAAACTCAATGATTTCAAAGCGAGAAATGGCAACACTGTACGAAAAAAAAATTATCTCCAGCGCGCGAGTATTGTGTATCGAAAATTCTAGTGATATGCTCATTTTAAAATTATTTTGAGCTATTGCTGTTGAATTGAATTTTATGGTTTGAGTGCGAAGAACATGATATTTAATAAATAAAGGTAACACAGAAATAGTTAAGAAAAACTTCAAATTCCAAATTTCAAATCTGAGTTTCCAGATAGCCATATTCAGGTGGAAACGTTCAAGATTCAAAATGGCTCTAGGTACCGTTGTTTTGTCACAAAGCGAGAAACATACGCACATTTATGCAGATTCTTCGTTATTTAATTTCTTTAAATATAAAACAGGGCGATAGTATTTGGTGGCAACAATTTAAAAAGTGAAACAACGCTTATAGTGAATCAACGCAAAATGCCACAACGAAATTAATAGTTCTTCCAGGGAAATGCAACTTTGGGCGTATTGCAAAATCTGAGAGCTTTTAGAATTATTATAATTATTATTTTATTTATTTATTTCCCTTTTTTTGAAATTTTTAGCTGTAAACTTATTTTTAAAAAGATTGCTCTTTTCCGATCTTTTCCTAATATGTCAGATTATCATCTCCTTACCTTCTTTCCTTCAGTTTAAATGGTATGTAAATAATATTTTTAACTTAAAAGTAGTTTTTTCATTTCATGTTAAAAGATGCTCATAGATTAAGACTTATTATTTTAATGAATATTTACTCTCTGAGTACTTCAATATAATAATTATTTTTAATGACTATCAGTAAGAAAGCATTTCGGCTAATTTCTTAATTCTTGAGTTTTAATTGATTCATAACTCTTGAGTAACATTTTCAGCTCTTTTTGGGTCACATGATTTCAACAAGGCTTTAGTTCTTTTTTTTCATCATTTTTTTTTGTTGTTGTTGCAGTTTGAATCTACCGATGAGTTTAAACAATTTAACCCCGAGACAGGGAAAGTCACTCTTAGAAGAAAACATTCCTATAAACTAGAAACTTCTGCGCTTGACTGTAATTAAAAGTTTTCAGATTGCTATTTAAAATTTTACTTACTTATTTATTTATCTTTTAATTTTAACTTTGTGCTTGAAACTGAAAAGTCATATTAACAATTTTCTGCTTTATTGCAAAAATATAAGAAACATAATATTCCAAAATACCTTGAAAACAAAAGCTGAAAACTGTGAACGAAAAACAGAATTTTAGAAAGGAATAGCCCGGTATTAAGGAAACAAGAAATACATTCTAGTATGGTTATTTATTCGGCAATTAAATATCAACATATAATTTCCAAACTAATAAATGTGCTTCCTACGAAGGACTTCAGTTAGATTTATAGTTATATTTATGCATACAACTTTTCAATATATTTAACTCAACCTAAATTTTTGAAGTCGAAATTTTGTTAAAACTGAATATTGATTTTAACACTTTATTTTCTATTTCTCCACATAAATCAAAATATTGGATCGCTGTAAAATTTAACTCATTTTTGCTCTAGTCTTCTTTCACTGTAACCAAAAATTTCCCATCAGCATTATTCAGACGATTTTTCCGAGCGTACATCAGTTAGGAAACATATCGGGTAAACCGGTCAAAGCAATATCGCGTGTTCCTCTGTACAAACCTAAGCGGAAAAGACGATTCGAAGATCCTTTGAAGAGAATTTTCTCCTCTCTAACACCGCCAGATAATTTCAGGTCTACCATCTGCTCATTACCTGGTGAAAATAGTTAGGAGGGTTAATTTCCGCTTCGTATCGATTGAACAGTTTCTGAGAATCTTCCTCAACCAGGCATAATTGGGCAGATGGAAGATATAATAGCGTCAACGCAACGCCATTATTTCTGTAATTTAAAAAAAATATATAGAATCCCCTAAAGACGTTAAAAACATCTTTAGGGGAATATTTTCCATATTTTTTGACAGATTAAATTATTACCTATATTACATAATAGTATATTATCATATTATTATTATATGTATTACGCTACTTTATTTCGTCATGCATTAATTACCTATGCACCTCGGCAAATATTTATCTACGAGATAAAATTTGTCTTCTATTAAATAAATATAATATGATTTATTATTTTGACAGATTTTCGTCAAGTAATTTTAGTAGATAATTTTGTTCTTTTAACTGTTTAGTTCCAAAACACAGCTAATAGTAAAATTATAGGAAAATTTCAGCTACGTACTCTAGCGATATTCAGATGATCCAGAAACCCATAGCGTGCGTTAAGTGTTTAAAGTATTTCGAAAAAGCTTTCTGGATATTTGTATATAATACTTTTATATCATTTTATAATATACTAGCGGAAGTACCCGATGCCAGTTAAGATAGATTGAGAGTAATGAATCTAATAGCAGAGTACAATCCTTTCCTAATAGGGATGCCAAAAAAAAAGATTCATAGTCATATATTTTTCAGTCTGATGCGATAGGGAACCTACATAAAAATGCCGATAGAAAAATAAGCTAATTCTCTCTCATTATATTAGCAACAGTGGCACGCAGTTTTTAATGATTTTCGCCTTTCTAATCAAACACACGTAAAAGCTCAAGTACCATCCAATTTTTTATTTATATTTAGTTTTAGTGGATTAAATGTGGCAAACTATTGATCCTAATTTATCAGAAATAAATGACGCGAAGAAACAAGCAGACATATAGAGATTTTGTAAAATGTACAAATTTTTGTTTAACAAACTATGCGGTTTGAAAGCGAGTAGTAGCAACACTTTGAAATAAAGCATTTTTATCACCAAAGCGCGAAACTGTTGCCACTCGGAAAATGAGTGCAAAAATTAGCGTTTCAGAGTTTTAAATTAATATCTCAGCTGAGTAAAGTTGTATTAATATAGGAACAGTCGACATGGTTTCCCACGAGTTTTTGGAATCGGGAATAATGTATTTAATGTTTGGCAATGCTATTTTTATTTCATTGTAAAACTTAGAAATTTTTATTAAAAAACTCTACGATCTGAAAGAGAGCAGTGGCAACGCTTCTCAAAATAAAGTAGATTTTTATCTCCAGCGTTCGAGACTGTTCCCACTCGGAAAAATGTGTTCGAAAATTAGCGTTTTAAGCGTTTTTATGAAAAAAGTGGAAGCCGACCTTTTCTAGAACCCAGAAAAGAATTCTAGAACGTTTGGTGACGATAGCTATAGTAGTGACTGAGTTATTAGCGAACAAACAAACAGAGTTTCTTCCTTAGATATATAGATTCGTTAAATGTATGGTAGTTTCACTTCCTTCTACGAAATATCCATTTCAGTCATTCCCGAATCCATTTCGACTTTTTTTCTTTCGCCATGATGTCTGCATATAAGGACTGAATAAAGAAATCTGTTTTTCAAAACGGATGATAAAAATGATTCAAAGTGGATTTAAAATGGATTTTTTCCTAACTTGAGGTATATATATATATATATATATATAGTACATACATCTCTCTCTGTGTGTGTAGTATGATGATCAGGAGTAAGCTGCAACGGACTGACGATGGTTCTGTGCGTTATAACTTGGAGAGACTTTACTGCGTAGCTAGAAAGATGACACTCGAAGGAGAGACTTGTAAACTGTTGTAGGAAAAAATGTCACTCGGAAAATAAGGAACGAAAAGATAGGCACCGGAAAATTAGAAAACGGAAAATAAGTCACCATTCTTTTGCAATGGGAAAAATAAGGGATGTTTAGAAATATCGCCAAGATGGGAGATAAAAGTTTTATCATAACAACCATACCTGCGGAATAGAGAAATCTTCTGACGATGATTGAAAGAAGATAAGCGAGCTGCTGGCCTGTCCGATGGTAAAAATAGAGGGTTGACCAGCGGGTCATGATCATTAGTGATTGTTCCCCTCGTACCCCATGTAGTTATAACCTTAAGCTGTGGTTCAGGGGTGAAACATTGTCGCATAACTGAGCGTTAAAAGCAGTATTATAACAAACCGTTGTAGATGAAATTTAGTCACAGTTTGCGATAAGCATATTAAAACCTGCTAACGAAATGATCTTGCTCGGCTGCAGCTAGCTCAACATCTTACCCTTAAAACCTCCCTCAAGAGAGCCCACTATAACCCTGCCGGTTAAATTAGAATTTGGCAGGTTTCCCCAACTCCGATTGGCGGCATTATTTGGCGGAATTTTAGAGTTCCTTTTTTTTCCGTTCATTATTTTCTGGGTGACATTTTTCCTGTTCCTTATTTTCCGGGGGCTTTCTTTCCGTTTCCCTTTTTTTCGGCTGACATTTTCCCGCACACCCTTGTAAACAGACGTAGTCGAATTGAATCTGCAGATCATCACGGCAAAGCAAAAAGAGCGAAGTAGTTATCTTGATTGCAAAAGAGTTGAAGCTAAAGTGCGCAGTTATCCAGTATGGAGGCTCACCAAGAGAAGGTTTTGATTTACATTAGAAAGGTTTCAGTTCTCGAAAGTTTGAGTTCAGATTCCGAATTAGCTACGCCATCGCCGTTACGCAAGCCATGCAAGATGGATTGATCTAGAATGACGCACTCTAGAAAAGTTATTACGATTTTTAGAGTAAAAATCATTAGAGCAGTAACAAAGAAATTTTATGCAATACGTACAGTTGACAAGAGAAAGAAAATGAAGGTCTTCAAGGTCATAGCGTTGAGGTTTCGCTATATCTGTCGTTTGGTTCACAATTTTTTTCATACCTAGATACATAAAAGCGTATAAAAATATAATTTTAAATTCAGAATATATAAAAACGTGTAAGAAATTCAATTTAGAACTAGTAAAGCAAAATGATCTGAATGAAAAGTCTCTAAAGTTCTTGAAAAGATAAAAGAGTTTTTGTAGTCAAGATGTTCTTCTTCATGCTGTATAAAGTCCTTGAAAACATATCTTAAGGGTACACTCGTTATGAAAAAAATAAAAGCATAAGAAGTTTTACTCTCTTACAACAAAAACTAACCTATATATTTACTTTCAAAATATGCAGATTTTGATGTCATTTTCAGCTTGCCTTGGGGGCCCGTTTGATCAAGTTAGAATAATTTGAGGGAATAAGTTTAAATGAAGCACAGTAAAAAAGTGTGTATAATTTAATAGGCGTACAAGGAAGTCATGTGGTGACAAAACAATTTTTTTTTCAATTTGCAGCTACAATTCCGGTAAGCAAAATAGCTTCTTCACTAGCTCATGTTTTTCAATGAAGAGCATTCCTTTATTTAACAACATATCATTTAGTTTTTCTTATTTATTACACTCGAATTGCAACCTCACACAATATTGCAGGCTCTGACTGCAATATCAACTCACACATGTCAAATCTTCCATTTTTCTCAAAACATTGATATTTCAGATTCGCGGAATTGGCTTAGTGTCGATAATATATATTTTATATAATGTACAGATATGTGAGCAATAGAGAGTTTATTGCATCTGCATAAAGTGTTTTTTCTCCTATTTTCAAATAATATTGCTTACATACAAACCAAACATAATTTTTAGCACAGAAGCTATATTCACCTTATATTTAATAAAATTGTAAGGTTTACCTTATGTTAATTAACAGTTATTTTAAGTTTTGTATCTTTCCTATCTTATTCTAATTTCAGCTTGCAATTTCCTGCCACAATGGGAATTCAAAAACGCAGATAATGCAAATCAGAATGAGTACTGTTTAAGTCGTGACTTACCGACTTCAGACAGAGAGAATCTGATTTCCTGACTAGCGCGCGTTTGCCTTCTGGCCACATCTCTCTTAGCTGTTACTACGCTCGGCCATATCTAGGCCTTGCTAGGCTTCGCCGATTCAATTAATACTTAGGGGCCAACTAGTTAGATTCTGATAGTTTCGGCCATATTATTTGAGAGCTTTAGTTAAATTAATTTTAGTTCAAATTATTAGTATTTAAGTTCAAGCCCGAGTGGCAACTTTATTGTACAGTTCCAAGCCGGAACTGATTGTAAATATATTGAATAATAAAGGGTTTTAAACCCTTCTCAGGTCCCACGTGTTCTGTTCACACTTAAGCGATTATTTGCTTAAGTGTTCGTGGGGTTCGGAGTTAGAATTATAGATTTAAAGAGTTGAACCTCACAAAATAAAAGACCTTTTTAAAGTAAAAATATATTTTTTACATTTTTTTTCTCAAAAATGTGTCTATTTTTATTAATAGCAACACAATATATTTACAAAATTATAGAAAAAAAAAATTATACTAAATATCGTGTTAGCGCAGGTTTTGCCTGGCTTTCAAATTTCCAAGTGTTTTTTTATGACGTAGTGTGCTCAATGAACTCGTTCGAACCTGTTTGATAGCTACTCCAGATGATTATCCCGGATTATCAAAAGGACTCACATAGCAAATATTAAAGCAGTAATAACTGAGCAGCAATTCAACGTAGTCGCACGACTCTGAACTCCACAGGACTGAAACTCGACCAGATGGCGAAGAATCGGCAAATTTGGCAAGGAACTTTGCTGCTAAGAGTCTTTAGGTGTACTTAAAGGTACTTTTATTGCACTTAAAAGTCTAATTAGGCTATCTTTACAATTAAGAAGTCATTAGATTCAGAGTTATAAGATCTACAATATTATATACGCAATAAATGGTTACAAACACGATGAATGTTCGGAACATTGGTTAAACTAAAATACACGGAAAATTAAATATATAAAGTAGGTGCTAAACAAATAAATACGAAGTTGCTATTTATATTTCTGGCCTTGGCAGTAGTAAGTGTTGCTAGGCGGCCGCAGACGATTCCAACCGAAAGTTTAAATTTTTAACCGTAACTTCTTGAGAACATGTTGCCATTTTAGCGTGATTTGTGTTGTTTACAGCAAAGCTGTATGTAAGTAAAGCGTCGGCACTCCCATACCATAACATGACGCCAAATTGCAGCGCCAATCCACTGCAGTGGTGGCGATGTAAACTAAATCTCTTCCCCTCCTCCTCTCCCTTGCAGTGACGTCATGGAGGTTGGAAGTAAGATGGCGAGGCCGCAATGAGTTTTGACACGATTGGATGTAAATATTTTGCAATTGCGTCGTAATTATATATATAAATGTATATATTTTCTATTTGTACAGTATTTCAGAGTCCTAAGTATACGAAAAGAATACATTTTTAAGCAAAGTTTATTGTTATTAACATTAAAATTATGCATTATTTCTTCTCCACTTACAGAGCTTCTACCTAAAATACTTTCTCAAATATGACATGATTTTTTTAGCTTCTGAGGCATCTTTTAAATGAAAAAAATCTAAGTCAATTTGTAATTAATGCTCAATTCGGTCCATTTCAAATTAGCGCTCTTTTTATTTTAATAGTGAAATACATTAAATAGTACATAACTTTCTCTGAATATTTCTGAAAGGGAATAAAAAAAAAGATTTTTTAAAATATTGTTTAAAACTTGTACCTGCGTTATTATAAAATATAGGGGAATAATTCTTTTAATTATCAGATTTTTTTACCTTTAATTTCAACAATACATATCCTAAAACTCTTTTTTATTACTTCCTTAAATACGCATCGTCTCAAGGAAACGTGTAGAAATGTATTCCATCAGATTTCGACGAAATCTTACTCTTGCAATCCTTAATCCGCAGTATAGATACGCCATTAGAGAAAAATTTTTTAAAAAAATGGTTCTGAAAACAGCCTTTTGTAATTAAAAAGTACAAAATTAATAAGTTATAAATAACAGAACCAAAGCACGTTAGAAGCTAACAAGATTTCGGTAGAATCCAACAAACAACCAAATCAAAACAACCAATGACTGAAAAGAAAAGGAGCATGCGCAGTTTTACTGATTGTGTTTCCACATCGCCACCGCTACGAGCGCTGCGGTCGTTTCGAAGCGCAATTTCTCCCATTGAAGTGTCGACGCTTTACTTACATACAGCTTTGGTTTTCAGTAAACTGAAAAATTCATCTCAGGCAAAAAATGGAATTGACTCGTGAACATTTTCGTGCAATTATTTTTCATAACTTCGACCTGGATTATCAAGACAGGAGTGCTTCGATAAACTTAATTCTTTATAAATCGATTAAACACCATCCTACAGAATTATAAAAAACTGCTATAACAAATTGAATCGTAGTCGACGTTCGCTCCAGGACGAATAAGGTGAAGTTTGTCCAAAATCGGTTATTGTACCAGAAAATA
This sequence comes from Stegodyphus mimosarum, assembly GCA_000611955.2. Classification (NCBI taxonomy): domain Eukaryota; kingdom Metazoa; phylum Arthropoda; class Arachnida; order Araneae; family Eresidae; genus Stegodyphus; species Stegodyphus mimosarum. The sequence goes on along the minus strand of KK113606.1, from coordinate 320,830 downwards.
TCGATGCTGTGCGTTGCATGATAGAGCGAAATTGTCATGTGACATACCTTGAGATTGAGTCATCTTTAGAAATTAATATGACAGGCATCAATAACAGGATATTACATGGACATTTCGCCATAAAAAATATCTGTTCGCGTTGCATGCCACATTATCTTCAAACCCTTTTGCCAAAAATGATTAAGAGAATATTTACAACATTCGTATTTTAGCTTTTTTTAACCAGAGCATTCTGAAGTTAAAAAATCTGATGACCACATGACTTCCTCGTACGGAATATTAAATTATAGGCATATTTTCCTGCATTTCATTTAAACTTACTGAATTGAATTAAATCTACTTTGTCGATAGCGCATAAACCATAATAGAATTAATGCACTCTTTAAAATTAACTGTATTTATTTACCATAGCGACACTCTGGCGCCAGGTTCCTTTAACAGCGTTACATCTCATTCACTTTATAACTCAGAATGCACAAAAATGATATCATCTGTTAATTGTTGCCACGTGTTCTATTCAAATATTATAATACAATATATAAAAGAAATTAAACAAATAAAAAAGAAATAGTTTTTCACAGAAGATTCAGTGCCGCTTACTTAATGTACATGCGCTATTCGTAAGCATTCCCTTCTCTCCGATGCAGACTGGTGACAATATTTGCTGCTAACACGAAACACTTATTTCCTCGAATTTCATTGCACAATAATTTCTCATTGAATGAATTCTCCTCTTATTTCAAGAGCAGGCAAAAAAACATAAAAAATCAAAATATCTTCCTTAAATTTGAAAATTATAGAAAAAAATAAAGCACCAAATACAATTAAAAGAATTTAAAAAAATTTACAATTAAAATTAGAGTTTCTGTGCAAAAACAAGCAATTCGACCAGCTGGCAACAAGGCAGATTTTTCGGCACACAAAAATGAGTTTAATATTGTTCCCTCTCGGCAAAAAGACACTGAAGGTGCAGAAACTGAAGTCACTATTCTACTACGTTTCAAATGATACTATGGTAAACAAAAATTTATCTTAGCCGCACTTAAACAACTTTTAAATGGTTGACAATTCTACAAATATTGCATGCAGATTAATGAAGGCATAAAAACTTTAACCGAAAGATAAGAACAACATAATTCAATTATTTGTAAAGCAAAAAATACACGATTTGCCAACATATAAGAATAAAAAAACTGAGTTCGGTGAGTCGAGTAACAGAGTGGGTATACATATATTATGTACTTTTGGTGCGGCCGATTGCAACCAAAATAGGAGGTGCACAACTACATATTATAACAGTCCTATATGCAATATTTCACCATAGTATAACTGAGACTACTCGTTTCTCAGTTATGCTAGATGCATACGTACGTACAGACGTCACGAAAAAATCTATTCTGAATTCATTTTAAATGAGTTTTACAATTCGTTTGGGGGAAAAGAGTCCTTTACTCTGTCCTTACGTATAGACGTCAAGCAAAAACATCGTTAAATTGCATTCGATAGCGGTCAAAATGGATATTTTCTTTGAAATAGGATAACCGAAATTTTTCGTGGTTACAATACTTCCTTTACTTTCTACAAGTAAGTGAAAATTATTAAATTTATAAATTTCGATATCAATAAATAATGTAAGATACAACTTTATTCGTTATTTTAACAGTAACATATCTTTATTCGTTTACTTACCGCCTGAGTGTCAAATTACTGACGAAAAGAATTGATTTATGATATGAATTTTTTTGCATATTTTCTTGACAAATGTCAGACGCAAAATTTCCTTTGAGAGGAATTTAAATTTTATAAAGAAAGGGAACGGAAATGTTGTAGCTTCGCCAAGAATTTATCGCATTCAATGAAATTTTCTATTCAAAAACGTATAACAATGATACTGCTAAGGTAGAATTTCAGCTTTTAATAAAAAAATTAATATATGCTGTATCAAGATTTTGCATTTCCTAACTACTACAATGTACGTAAATTGATCACGTAAGATCTCGTTTTGCATATGTATTATCTATCACCTGTTTGGGAACAATTTCTAAACATGTGTCTATTTCTGTTTATATCCATAGTTATTTTAAAGCAAAAACTCAGGTTATTGCTTATGATGAATTTTATTGGCATATATTCATTTCTCCGTTAAGGAAAGCAGAGAAGTTAGTGGAAGATTTTGATCAAGGTATGCTTTTCGTTGTATGCACAAAGTGTATAAGTACACTTCTGTTCAAAAGTTAAGCAACACATCCATTTTTTACTTCCTTGCCCGAAGGAAAGGAAGTATTATAAGCGCGAAAACATTTCGGGTATCATATTATAAGGTACTCCTCAAGCCTCCTTGGCATGCCTTCGTGGTGTAGTGGTCAGCACGCTCGACGCGTATTGGAGAGGTCCGTGGTTCGAGCCCCAGCGAGGACATTGCTCATTTTTCCTCTCTCCTGCTTTCAAAAAAATACCTAATCTCTACAATACTTCAACGAAGATATCACTTTCAATCACTCTCGAAGCCATATGAACGATGGTTTTGAGTGACATCTGTACGTACGGATAGAATAAAGGACAGTATTCGACAAAATGAATAGTAAAATAATTTAAAATGAATTCAGAAGAGATTTTTTCTAGACATCTGTACGTGCGTATGGATATATGTATCTTTACCTACCTATGTATCTTTACCTACATCTTTACCTACGGATAGAATAAAGGATAGTATTCGACAAAAGGAATAGTAAAATAATTTAAAATGAATTCAGAAGAGATTTTTTTTACATCTGTACGTGCGTATGTATGTATGTATCTCGCATAACTCAAGAATGAGTAGCAGTAGAACTTTGAAATTTTGTACATGGGACTGCTATAACAGTTAGTCGTGCACCTCCCATTTTCGTTGCAATCGGCTGCACCAATCGCGCATATATATATATATATATATATATTCGTAAAAAGCAATTTAAAGTAAAAAAATAATTACAGAAATAAGTTTAAAAGAAATTATAAATTATTTATATTGCTGCGAACTAATCTACAATATCATTTAAATTCTGAGAACATAAGTGCAATCATCAAGTAGCATCAAGTGCAAGTATCGAATATAAAATTGTAATTAATTTTTAAAATCCTAAAAATAAAAAATATGCATAAGTGAATAATTTTTGAGCTGGGTAGAAGACAGACTTATCAAGGGGAAGTTTCCCTCAAACCTAACTCTTCAATTATTCAATTCGTGTTTCGTCATTTATGTAGGCAAGTGCAAAATTCAAAACCAAAAGTAAAACCAAATGATGTGACCCACCAAAAGCAATTCAAACAATTGGAACTTTTAGAAAAGTAGAAATCAAAGCCAATACAAAGCAATACCCTTTATAATACCAATTTTTTAGAAAACCGATTTAATTTAGCAACTCTTGCCCACAAAATCTTCCCCGACACGAATATGCATATAAACAAAAAAGATACAGAAACTATTAACATACTAAAAAAAACTAGAAACTAAATTAAATAATACTAAAATAATATAATAAATGCAAGTAAAAAGTAAGTTTTAAATTAAATTAATTAATTTACCATTATTTCTATTGGAGTGTAGACAAGTAGCAAGTCAAGAAAGTAGTGTTCTTTCTATGTATAAAAGAGGGCGCTAGTAAAAGGTAAAGTTGAGTGATAAGCTGCTGTATGTAAGAACCATTTAAAAAACTATTTAAAATTATGCTGCGAACTATATGTAATGTAAAAAGTGTGTTCTGTAGCTTGAAAAATTTTTTAAATCTAACTGTGTAGTAATGTAAAAATGTGTGTAAAAATGTGTAAAAACTGTGAAAAAACAAACTGTTGTAATGTGAAAAATAGTTGAAAATTACTAAGGACTGTAATTATTTTTTTATAGATTTAATTTAAGAAGTATTTTTGAATTTTAATTTAGAAAAATTATAAAAATTTTTTATGAAAGTAAAAAGTATTGTAATATTTAAATATATTAAAACTGAATTTAAGATGTGTAATAAAACTAAGTAAAATAATTTAACTTTACTATATTCATTTGAAACAATATATATATATATATATATATAATGGGGGGTAGTGTAGGAATATATGTGTGCGTGTGTGTGTGTATATACACACATATATTCCTACTGTGTTGCCTGGCTCAGTGAGATTAGTATTTTATTCCTATATATTAGTAAATTGTGCAATTTTTCTTTAAACGTCATTGTATTGTAGGTATTTTATGTTCCATTAAAGGTTTTTATGCCTCTAGTTAATCTGCATACAATAGTTGTAGAATTATTAACAATTTAAAAGTTTAAGTGGCGAGTAAATATCAACTACCCGCCATTTGTTTACTTTTGAAATTCGGTAGAATAACCAACTAGTCAGTCTTGGTTCTTCAACGTCTTTTTGCCGAGTGGGAGCAAAAGTAACTTTTAGTTTTGTGCATCGGAAAGTCCGCCTTCTTGCCTTTGGTCCGAATGCTTGTTTTTGCAGAGAAACTGTAATTTTAACTGCAAAAATTGTTTTTTAACTGCTTTAACTGCATTAATGTTTTATGTTTTTCTATATATTTCATTTTTTAATGAAGGTGTTTCGAGTTTTTATGTATTTTTGCTTCGCCGCGAAGTAAGAACTGAATTCGTTTAATGAGAAATCTATTTCTAATGAAATTCGAGGAAATACATTTAAATGAAATGCAGCAAAAATTGGGTACAATTTAATAGGTCATACAAGGAAGTCACGTGGCGTTCACATCAGACTTTTTAACATGCAGCCTTGAAACTATTGAAAAGGGCTTTTTGCGGCCAGTACAATGAAAAGCGAACTCAGTAGAAAGGTGATGCATATGCAAATCGCATTCTTGTTGGAAGCGATGATATTATATGTACTGAGCGGACATCAGCCATTTTTACTGAATTACTAACAGGAAAAAATAACGTCTTTAGACTGCTAGGATTGTAAACTACAAAAGAGCAACTTTTACGTTTTATACGAGGAACTGTTCTATTAGAAATGTCAGGTAATTGGTTCAAAGATCTAAAAGAAGAAGGACAGAAATGAAGAAAATAGAATTGAGGGGTGTTCAGCGGAAAATGGCCAATAGGTTGTAAAATCTACGAAACCCAAGAAGCCAGGCCTATCCAAAGATTGGACGTACAGACTGTATGAACATCTGAACTTTAATTTAGCTCTTTTATCTTTTCCATGTAATTTTAAAATTTTGTGTTTATAGTTTCTAATTTATACCTACTTTAATTTTGTTTACTTTAGCTACTTTAAATTACTTTAGCTTTTTGGCCACTAATAATTATTGTCAGATTTGTTTCTTGGAAGTAGCAACCAAACAGATTTTAAAATGAACAAAAAAGACTGATGATTGAACAGATTGAATGCGCAAGTCCGATAAAGAGTTAATAAAATTTATTCTTATCATAAATATAACAAAACGCTGAATTTTTCCCCAAAGATATTCGTACAATATCGCAGTATGACGCAATATAATCAGTAGCTATATTTTAAACTACTAAAATATCAAATAGAACGCAATCCAAAGCGCAGAGGAAGCTAATCCGATCTCATCGCGAATTCGCTGCAATCAACAACAACAGTTATCTAAACAACTACTGAGCTGAGAGGTTTCTCTCCGGCTTTTATAGTTTTTTATATCGGCCACTCGGGACAGTTCTAGCAATTTCTGGAAATCAAAAAAAGTAGAATTACCGTTAGAACTAGCATACTAGTCAATTACATTTATTCAAATTAAATATCAATTACAGAGATAAACTTTTATTCAACGTTAAATGCACGTGCTCTTGTATTTTTACTTTTCCGGCATAGCTTTCTCTTAAAATTTGTCGCGAGCTGCATTGCAAGGGGAAATAAAACAATTTTAGCTATGATTCTACTAAAAAAAAGTTTCACTAAATACGAAATTCGTAACAGTACTTTCAATTAAAGATCAAACTTCTAAATTACGTAGAATAATCAGAATAACACTGTGCTGTTTGATGGTGCATTACATATTCCCGTATTAGTCTGCGATAAAACTTCTATTAAAGTAATTCAGTGGAATTGGCTCAGTGCCGGCATGTAATATTTTACTTGGCAATTCTTTATATTTCATAATTATTTTTGTAATTTTATATCCTACATAATTAATAATCAGAATGCAATTTACATATCAGTAATATTTTTGATATAAATTCAAATCCAAGAACAAATTTAATATTCTGTAAAACAATTATTTTTTTCTTTTTAAACATTTCAAACATATTAATTTAATTCGGTTTCATAGAGGAAATACTTGCGCTTTCCAACTTAGATTTTAAAGTTCTGCGGAAGAACGGAAAACATTAATTTGATGATTAGCATCCTGTAGTTGAAAGTTTAAAAGAAATTTGTTGCTATAAATAATACAATTAGGTAATATTATTATAAAAATATAAATATGCATATCTAGGGTGAAGAATGAAACCTTCGAATTTTATTTCAAAATACACATATTTATACACCTAGTCGTTTTATGTGGATGCTTATATTGACTTGTTTACGACTGAGACCTAAATTAGTTGATTGGATGTAGATTTTCATTTATTATGCATGGACTTCCGCGTTAGAACAACAATCAAAAGAAAACTAAAACAAATAGAAATTAATATTTTCGTAAATCATGAAAATCTCCATTCCACATTTTTCTTTTCTGACTTTAGTTTGTATGCTGTAAATTACATTAAACCCTGAAAGAGTTTCAACAGAATTCGTTTCTAAATCCATTTTTATACAGAAAATTAAAGACTTATTGGTTGAATGGGTTAGCTCAAAAATGGAATTCTTACTGATGTTCCAATTTATAAAATTAAAGTAACGGGTTAAGGCGTATTGTATTCTTTTACATATTAATGCAGATTACATGCGTTTATTTATTCACCACTAACTTTTTATCAATAGAAACATTTAAAATATCTAGATTGTTCATTTAAATTTTTAAAAGCAGTAGTTTCGGTTATCAAATTTTAGTTACGAAAGATTTAAAAAAATGAAAGTTAACATCCTTTGATATCTGAAATGAAGGAAGAATTTTTATCTATGGCTTAAAACCCTCTCTTTTCATGTAGGCACAAGTGAATTAAAAATTGAAGCAGAAAACTCGAGATGAAGCTTCATGCCTCACAAATTCAGTTGTAGAATTCGGCGTATGCTAATTTAAAGAGAAAAAGAAAATTTTGCGAAGAATCCTCAGGAAAAGAAGGAAAAGTTTAAAATCTAAAATGCATTTTAGCGATATTGCCCAAGGGATAGAAGCTGATTTAGGTTTCGAATGCTATGTGTGATTCAGCAGTTTCCTATATCCGTAGTCTCCATATCCCGTGGAATGCAAAATGTTCCATAAACGGCAAAATATTTTTTATGTAACATCTAGATTTCGCATTGAAAAAAAAAATTAATGTACAAAAACTGCCTGAATGGTTAACACATCCAATCAGTCGTTCGACACTTTTTATCATCTTATATTTTTTATCTGTAAGGAAACTAGAAATAAATTGCTGAAATTCACAAGGTGTTTTTATTTATTTATTTATTTTTAATAAGTCTTAGAATAAATGTTATTCCTTTCAGCTAGCGATAAAACATTATGTAGGTTGAATATAAAGATTAGAAATAGGAGGATTCATACTAACTCACAATATTTATTCGTTTACCTATTTTTACTTCCTTGTACGAAGTAAAGAAAGTATTGTAATCGCGAAAAATTTCGGGTATCCATATTTCAACGAAAAAATCCATTTCGACCGCTCTCCAAAACATTTGAACGATGCTTTTGCGAGACATCTGTGGCTACCGATGGAATATAGATCAGTTTTCGGCAGAACGGATTGTAAAATGGATTTAAAATAGATTCCGTAAAGATTTTTTTTCTTCACAACTGTACGTACGTATCAATGTATCTCGCATAACTTAAGAACGAGTAGCCGTAGAACGTTGAAATTTTGTAAATGGCATTGCTATAACATATAGTTATGCCTCTCCCTTTTTCGTTGCAATCGGCTGCACCAATTATATGTAAATATATAGTATATGTAAATAATAAATTAAAATCTCAAAAATCGGAAACGAAAAAGAAAACGCGGCATTAAATATTTGAAGGTCAAACCCATTCTTCTATTTAATATATTAAGCTGGAAAAACACAAATTAAAGAATATGCATATATTCCCTTTCTGTTAGCCGGCTCGGTGAGCTTAGCATTTTATTCCCATATGTTAGTAAAAGTGTGCATTTTTTGCTTTAAATGTGATTTGATTATGCGATTTTAATGTTTCGGCTAAGATTTTATGTCTTCAGTTAATCCGCAGGCAATAGTTGTAGAGCTATCAACAATTTACAACAGAGAGTTAAGTCTAATGAAACCGTGATTGGTTTTCATTTGAAATTCAGTAGAATAATGAATTAAGTAAGGATTTGCACCTTTTTGCTGTGTGGGACCAAATGTAAACTTCTAGTTTTGTGCACCAGAAAATCTGTAAATCTGTCTCCTTGCCGCTGGTCGAATTGTTTGCTTTTGCATAGAAACTGTAATTTTAGTTGTAAAAATTAATTTTTTCAACCATTTTAACTGTATTTGGTGTTTTATGTTTTTCTGTATTTTACAATTTTTAATGAAGATGTTTTGAATCTTTATGTGTTTTTGCTCTGCCGCGAAGTGAGAGATAAATTCGTTGAAATTCGATGAAATAAGTTTAAATGAAATGCAGTAAAAATTATGTGCTATTTAATAGGCCATATATGGAAGTCATATGATGCTCATATCAGATTTTTTTCTTTTTAATCCTCAGTATTACGAAAGTACGTTCCACATCAACGTAGAAAAAGGAATCACGTAAAAAGCTATTCCATTATTGAGTATAAGTGCGATAAAAGAAACAGGGTCAAATTATACATAAAATGTAAATTGAAACATTTATAATATCTCAACCATAATGCAATCGAATAACGATGATGAGACTTTGTACTGAAATGCAGTTTGAAAGCTTCTTTCTGCATTCGTTTTCTTGAATTTTATTCTTACAATAATATACTTTTCAAGATTTTAATATTTTTCTGTTTATGTCATTTTATGGTAAAAAATGAAATGCTGGAACAAGCAACTGAAAACTGAAATTCTTTCTGACTTTTGGGTTATAATTTTATGTAGCATTAAATATTTAGTTTTATGAATTGGCAACAGTAGATATTATTTTTATTTAAGCCCCATTTTAAGATGTTTAGACAAGACATGAATATTTTTAAATTGCAAGGCTTTCTTTCTTTCACTTTTCGAAGTTGTGCTTTACGTTATTTATTTATTTATTTTAAAATTTTTATATCAATGCCTGATATTTTTTTCAAACTGAGTACAAAGGTTTTAATGCAATGCTATAATTCAAATTGTGTACCAAACGTTTTACTTACCAAGAGCCACATAAAATTCAATTCAACAGCAAGATCGCAAAATATTTAAAAAAATAGCACGTCTTCAGAATTTCCGATAGACAATCTCGCGAGCAGGCGATAAAAAAAAATTTTATTCTGCATAGTGTTGTCACTGTTCGCTTTCAAACCATTGAGTTTGTTAATCAAAAATTCATTAAAGTTTAACAAAATATGAAATAAGTATTGAAAATATATATAACGCCATTCTATGAAATATTGAATATTTGTAATTAGATAGATCATGAATTAAATACATTTTTATTATTTAAATCAATACGATTTAAAAATAAGAAACGAATATTCTTAAGAACTGCATTTATTGCTTTGGAATATCTTAGGTTGCTCATACACAACAGACAGATTCAATTTAAAAAATAAATATTTTATATTTTTCCGAATGGCAACAAATCCGAATGAAAAGGAAAACAAAGCATTTATAGTGAGTGACTGGGACTCAAGATCCCATTTCGAGACTAATAACCTATTTTGGGTTAATAATTTAAAAGTTGATATTGTTATTAACGACAACAGCAGATTCTTGAAAAAACTAGACTCAAGCACATCGGTTTGAGCACTTTTTATTTTTAACAACATATTGTTAATGCAGCCAGTGCTAACTTACCTAACAAGCTTGTTTTTGAATCATTACATTGGTACTTTTACTTCTTTGGGGATGTTTGAAAAAAGAAGAAGCAGAGGCGGATAACACGTTTGGAAACTGGTGCAGCGAGAAGAAAAGTGTAGATCGAAGCATAAATGTTAGTCAAACTATTGTAAGGTTTATTCTAATTTTATTAACAGTTATTTTAAGTTATGCAACTTTCCTATCTATTCTAATTTCAGCTTACAATTTCCTACCAGAATGTAATTTCAGAAGTGCAGTGAACGCAAATGAGTAAGACTACTATTCAAGTCGGTGTTTTGCCGACTTCGAGAGAGAGAGTCTGATTTTCCTGACTAGCGCTCGTTTGCCGTTTGGTTCCGTCTCTTTTAGATACTACGCTCGGCCATACTTTAGGCCCTTGCTTGGCTTGGCCGATTTAATTAATATTTATTGTCCAACTACTTAGAAACCTGATAGCTTCGGATATATCTTTCGGACAGCTTTAGTTAAGCTAAGTTTAGTTTAAATTCATAATTATTTAAGTTCGAGCCCAAGTGGAGGTTTTGTGTATACTCCGAGTTAGGAGTTGATTGTAATTATTCTGAGAAATAAAAGGTAGTTAACCCTTCTTAAGTCTTACGTGTTTATTCTCACACTTAAGCGATTATTCGCTTGGTAGTATTTGTGGGGTTCTAAGATTGAACATTGAATTAAATAAGTAAAACCCCACACTATAATTCAACTATATTCTCATTTGTTAATTTCAGTTACGGTCTTCAAATTTTATAATAATGATTGGCTGAAGCGTTATGTAAGTGCCTGCGTCATTAGCGTTACGTCAGAACTATATAAGTAAGATAAATTTTGAAGTGAAGCAATTTAGAGTGATTTGTTATAAGCACTTACTATTTTCGGGATGTAAAGAGAATATAATCAGATTAAAAATGACAGTTAACGAGCTATTACAAATTAAAATTAATATTTTTAAATTTTAGGTCTTACTTTTGTGCTGCCCGCTGGTATATTTCCTTCCATTTAAATCATTAAATACCGAGTGGGCATAAAAAGCTTAAGTCCACCAGCGCCCGAGCGGTAAAGTCGCTGAACGTTGGTAGTTCGGTCCGAGGTTCGAACCCGCGAATGCCTGGTTGCTCGGGTGTTTTCGTGGTTTCCTATGTGTAATGAGATGTATATGAGCCAGGTACCCTTAGAACGTCCTCCAAGAAAGCATCCCTTCCCTTAGGTAGATAGCCCTAGTTTACTTGCCATAATCAAATAAACAAAACAATAAAAAAAGTGTCCAATATATGAACATCTACCGGTCTATTCGCTCAATCAATAGAAATAAAATCTCAGGTATTGTTATTTAAAGGTGTACGTCTGATATTGTGATGATCTGAAACAACAGAGCTCTCACTGTTACGGTTACAGTAAAACAATTTCGAAATTCATTTTTCCCTGCGCACATATTTGTTAGCACATTCAAAAACCTTGAATGGCGTTGAAATCATACACGTATAACAAGAATTGCCGGCGTAAAACATTTGCAAAGGACCCTTTCCAATACAAGAGAGGGAACGAGAAAAATTCTGAGAATTACAAGTTTTCAACGTATAAAATGTTTCAAGATAGAGTCATCTCCCGTAACTTTGCAGTTTAGTGGCATTCCCGATCCCCCGACCTCCCCCTGATTGATTTCTGGTTCCGGGGTTGTCTGAAATCTAAGGTGTACATATCAAATTCATGATATTTGTCAAAATTGAAAGACTCATAAAACGTGAACTTATACATATTTCTCCATTTTCGTCCAAAGGGGCTCTTTTTTAACGTTTTGAGTGTTGCCTTTATTTTTAAAAAATCATGCTCTTCGTACTTAAACAATAAAATTCAGTTCAACAGCAATATCTCAAAATAACTTTCAAATGAACGTACTTTTAGAATTTTCGATACACAGTTCCGCGCGCTGAAGATAAAAAGGTTTTTCCCTTCGTAAGGTGTTACCGTTACTCACTTTTAAATCGTTTGAGTTTGTTCATCAAAAATTCGTTAAATTTTTACAAAATATGAAATAGATTAAAACAAATTCCAAATTCCAGATTTGGGCTTCCAGATGCGCATATTTGGTGGAAAAGTATGTTATCAAAATTGGATGGCTCTAGGTACCGTTGTTTTATCACATTGGGAGAAATATATATATATACATACATTTATGCATATTATTCATTATTTAATTTTTTTAAATATAACACAGGGATGCAAGATTTGGTGGCAACAATTTGTAAAGTGATTCAGACTTTTAATACTTCCGACGCAAAATCGCAAAAACGAAAACAATAGTCCTTCGGGGACTTAAGCCCCTTTGGATTAAAATTCTTCCTTGATTTTATCTAGCGTTAAGATTTCTTTTCAAAAATATATAACAACAGAGGCGTAACTAGGGTTTTCAGCGCCCGGGGACAACTGAAGATTTTGCGCCCCCTTCTGTGTGCCAAAAGCGAAAAACATTTCATTCTAAAATTTCTTAACATCAGTTTTGCGCCCTCTTGATGCTGCGCCCGGGAACAGATGTCCCCCTTTGCCCCACCCTAGCTACGCCACTGCATAACAAATAATGTAAGTGAGTTGATAAGGTTTATGATTGCGTTACATTTAAGAATAGGACAAGTAACGCAACAATTTATGTTACTAATACCAAAGTTTTTTTTTTAATACTATTAAATGTTTTGGGAAAGGATGATATTTCTCCGTTATTTCACACCTCCTTTAACGTAAATATACTGAAATATGTTATTTCATTGAATATGTTCTTTCATAATGAAATATGTTATTTCAACGTATAAAATATGTTATTAAATATGTGAAATATGTTATTTCATTCGTCTGTAGAAATCTCCTATAAACAGAAATCAAAATTTCACCTACCGTCATACTTTACAAGACTTTTAACATTAATTAACGAAAAAAATTATATATATAGCCAACTTTATCTCCGATAGAGGGCGCTAAGATCCCACTTTCCAGCATCCTAGTAAAACAACATGGAATCCATGTACCGGAAATATTTCCGATGCGTGACAAATGATTCGTTGAGATGTTGCTCGAGTTAAGTCTTTGATGGAAGACTCCCGCCCCCCCCCTAAGTATGTAAACAGAAGCCGAACTTATTCTAATCTGTAGTAAAGCTTTGCATTATGAGCTAAAAATATAACGCGAATGCTTTGCTTTCAATAAAATTTTCTTAAATCTATGAACAACATCATCAAATATTAATGGACAGAAATCGCATTACAAATTAACGTAATTTTAAAAGGCTATTTTTCTTAGCTGTCAGTTTTAATGCAAGTCAGTTGCCAATTCTATTTACGTTAGCTCTCATTTTTAATGGTATTTGGAACTTTTCATTTCCGTATTAGAGCTAAAATGGGAAACGCATTAACTTTTTCAAATATTTAAAAGTCATGTTAACGAGGTACATAGTTTTACGACTAAGAACTAATTCAAAATTGCATCCGATTATACCAGTATATATATATATATTTTATCACTTCTTTAGACTGATGAAACATTTCGGTAAAGTAATTGAAATTACTTAAAATTTGCGCCTTTTTCTAGCCCAAAGCGGTAGTAGCCCAAAAAAGGGCTATTAGTCTCAAACGTCATTTTGTGGCTTTTCACTGTGAACGGCGAAACCCTTTTTAAATTGTTGCCACCAAATAATCGCCCTATATAATATATACAGAAATTAAATAATAAAGAATCTGCATAAATCTCTGTATGTTTCTCACAATGTGGAAAAACAAAGGTACCTAGAACCATCAGATTTTGAACAACGTAATCCTCCACCCGAATATGAACACCCGGAAGCCCGAATTTTGAATTTGATTTATTGCCTATTTCATATTTTGTAAAACTTTAACGAATTTTTGATTAACAAACTCAACGATTTCAGAGCAAGCAATGGCAACACTGTAAGGAAAAACATTTTTATTTCCAGCTCGCGAGACTCTGTCGGAAATTCTAAAGATATGCTGTTTTTAAGTATTTTGTGATATTGCTGTTGAGTTGAATTTTATGTAATTTAAGTGCGAAGAACATGATATTTAATAAATAATTGTGTTAAAAAATGTCTCTTTAGGCACTATATGAAATCTGAAAGCTTTCGGATTTTTTAGCTTATTTTATTTAGCAGGGTTATTAGTCTAAAAACGGCATTTTGCATTCAACCACTTTAAATGTCCAAATCACTTTTCAAATTGTTGCCACCAAATCCCTGCGTTATATTTGAAGAAAATAAATAATGAAAAATCCCCATATGTCTTGTTACGAATTTTGTACTAAGAGAGGTAATTTTAGTAGAATTATTAGTAAAATTGTTGTATTTTTCTGTATAATGTAGCGCGAGACAAATTTTAAGAGAAAGCTATGGCGTAAAAGTAAGAATACAGGGGCAAGTGCATTTACGATTGATTAAATGGGTATCTTAAAAATTTGGCGAGATAGCGCCAAGTTAAGAACGGTTTTGGCGACTTATTTTATCAAAAATATTATTGCCGAATTTGGCGAGAAATTGCTGAAAGTCGCCAAATTTGGCGATATTTGAGTCCGGTCCCTGTATCACCGCAATATGTATAAAATTGAAAAAAATGTAATTCACCACTATATAATCTGTAACCGTAATTCCAGAAATTCCATACTCTATTGCTTTCCAGTAATTTCGAGCAGCAGAAAGCACCAGAAATATCTTGGCGGCGGTTTGAAAGCTATAAAAGCCCGGAAAGAGAGCATCTCAGTTAATTTACTTTAGCTATTGTTGTTGCGAGTTGTAGTTTCGTGTGAACTGAGATAAATCCGAGTTAGCTGTCTCTTTAGATGCGCTTTGCATTGCGTTGTGTTTAACATTCTTAGTAGTTGGAAGTATAACTGCTGATTATACTGTGTGATACTGTTAACACGTGTACGAATATTTCTGTGGAAAATTCCAGAGTTCTGAAATATTTCTTTTGATAAAACTAAATTTTTTAACCTATTATGACCTACCTTGGACTTGTGCATTTAATCTATTACGAACCCGTATGCACATATAAGTGTGTTTCTCACAATGTGAAAACATGAGTCATTAAATTTGGAATAACATAGTCCTTCACTCGAATATTGATACTTGGAAGCCCTAATTCGGAATTTGGAATTTTTTTGTTGTTGTTGTTTTTTCGTATTTTATAAAACTTTAACGAATTTTTTATTAAAAAACTAAACTTCATAGCGAGAAGTCCCACTGTAGAGACACTGTAGAAAATAAACCATTTTTATCTCCAGTGCAGGAGACTGTCTGTCCGAAATTCTAAAGATATGCTGTTTTTAAATATTTTTAGCACAATGTGGCGTTGGTCCAAATGCTCTCGAAACGTTCATATGTCTGTTACTTAAAAACGAAAAAGCCTGTTTGAGAGTAATATAAAATCTGAAAGCTTTCAGATTTTTTTTAAACTTACATCATTTACAAGTTTGAAATATGAATCAACCATAACATTACTTTTTTCTTCTTTAACTTGTATTTTAAAGCTGCGCTATTTCCTTTTTTTCCACCAATGGCGGTGGCGGTCTCTAGCCGTTTATAAGCGTTGGCCACTACTAAGGCTAGTAGCGGTAGTCTGTTTATTACGGAGGCAACTGATAGGTGGGCTACCGTTGTCTAAGGACAAATTACACCAATGTCTTCTCTGGGAATCGAGCCTGAACCCTTCGGGACGGCAATGAGAGTCTCTAACCGCATTCTTTTCTGGATGGCAAATATACAAAGTCTTTTACACTTTTTGAAATACGCATAATAATTACCTCTTCTTTAATAATAGTGCATAATTACTTCATTACATCTTCCTTCCATGTGTTTCAGCTCATTTCAGTAACTTTTAGTTCATTATTTTAATAACTTTTTCGCGCTGGAATTACAATTTTATGAAATCTGCTATCTCAACAGAAATTTAGAGTCATGCAAAATTTCTTTTCAGAGATGTCTAAGCGAATATGATCTTCCTTTAGAATACGGAATATTAAATGTTTCATGATAATGGTAATTGTTACTTACGGAACTAAAAGGAAAAATAACAGGTAATTATTTTTGCATTCCGAAGAACTGTAATCTTGCAGCTAACAAGATTTCATGAGCAAGGATTGATCTCAAATTCCGAATATTCAAGGCCACCAACGGCCAGAGGTAAAACCGCTGAACACTAATAGTTCGGTCCAGGGTTCAAATCACAAACTAAGGGGTTTGCAGCATGGACGTTTAGGGGGTTTTCCTCATTTGTAATGGGTATACGACCCAGTTTCTCTTAGAAAGTCCTCCACGAAAGCATCCCTGGTATTAGGCAGATACTCGAGTGTGCTTTGCTGTAACAAAATAAACTTAATATTTAATTATGTACTGCTTTGCGTATAACCTGCTTCTCCAATCTTCCGTTACGCTTTAAGCAGTATTTAGATTACTGCAATTCAAGGGTACCCAGAGGGTTCGGTATTGACCTCTTGCGGGTCATTTAACATTGATATTGAGTCAATGATGATGACGCTGAAAACTGGTTGCTTGCAAGACGGAGCGGAAGATTAATTAATAATCTCATATTTCATGTTACACGAAGTCAATTTATATTAAGTCCCGTACATGATAACTGCATGGTAGTAGAAAGTAACGTAACCTAACGTTATTTCTTTTTAATTTATGGTACCAATAGTGACAATTCTAACTTTCAAATTAATAGTTTTTACATTTTTAGATGAAAATAATGACGCAAAAATTATCAAGAATGAAAGCATTCACAACAAATAGATTTATAATGAATGCTAAAGTAAAGCAGACACGAGCGATTAATATAAAGACAACAATATTCCAAAAAACAAAACAAAAAAAATTAAAATCTGAAAGCTTTGAGATTTTAATCTTTCTAATCTAATTTCAGATTCAGATCTGAAAGCTTTAAGATAAAACTCCCCTTGGGCGTTTTCTAACGTTTTGTGTGTTAACTTTATTTATTAAATATCATGTTCTTTGCACATAAAACGTAAAATTCAGTTCAATATCGCAAAATAATTTTAAAATAAGAATATCTTTAGAATTTTAGAACAGTTTCGCGCGTTGGAGACAATTTTTTCCCGTGCAGTGTTGCCATAGCTCGCTTTGAAATCTTTGAGTTTGTGTATCAAAAATTCGTCAAAGTTATACAAAATATGAAATCGATAATAAAACAAATTCTAAATTTCAAATTTGGGCTTCCAGAAGCTCATATTCGGGTGGAAACGTTCAGTATCCAAAATGTGATGGCTCTGAGGTACCGTTGCTTTATCACAATGCGAGAAACATACAAACATTTATGCAGATTCTTCATTATTTAATTTCTTTAAATTTAATGAAGGGCTCTATTGTTTGGTGGCAACAATCTAAAAAGTGAACCCACATTTATAACTAACTAACGCAAAATTTCAAAACGAAACTAAGAGTCGTTCAGGGCAAATTGCCTCTTTGGGCTAAAAATCTAAAAATGTCAAATGTCAAAACCTCTTGTATATTTAAAATAGTTTAAAATGGATTTTAAGGAGCTTAGCAATCTTCTGCAATAATTCTTTTTGCAGCACGTTTTGGCAAATTTGTTACGAGTCAAATATTTAGTGAGTTTATATTGAACGGTTAAAGTGACCTCTGTATTTTCAATGTAAATGGACGTGCTTTTACAAGACTTGTTTTTTTCTATTCAATTACATTTTCTATTTTTATTAGTCCAAAGGGGCGTTATAGACTCAAAGGACTATTAGTCTCAAAACGGTATTTTACTTTGTTTAACTTTCTGCGTTGATTCACTTTTCAAACTATTGCCACTAAATATTATCGCCATGTATTTTATTTAAAAAAACTAAATAATGAATAATCTGCATGCATGCATGAATGTTTGTCTGCATGAATCCATGAATGTTCATTGTGAAAAAAACAACGGTATCTAGAACGATCAAATTTTGAATATCGAATGTTTCCACCCGTATATGGGCATCTGGAAGCCCAGATTTGAAATTTGAAATTTGTTTTGTTATCGGTGTCATATTTTGTAACTGAAGAAAACCTTTAAAACAGAAGAATATGCATGCATGCATGTATGTATGCATGTATGTATCTATGCATGTTTGTATGTATGTATGTGTGCGTGTTCCTGTCACTGTGAGAAAACGACGGTACCTAGAGCTGTAAAATTTTGAATAACGTAGTCCTCCAATCGATCATGGGTACTTGGAAGCCCGAATATTGAATTTCGAATTTGTTTTATTATCTATTTCAAATTTTGTAAACCTTTAACAAATTTTGATTAAAAAACTCAACGATTTCAAAGCGAGCAATGGCAATATTTTACGGAAAAAAAAAAAAAAAAACATTTTTATTTCCAGCGCGCGAGACTGTCCATCGAAAATTCTAAAGATAATGCTGTCTTGTTATTTTTAAATATTTTGTGATATTGCTGTTGAATTGAATTTTATGTGGTTTAAGTGCGAAGAACATGATGCTTAATAAATAAAGATAACACACAAAACGCTAAAAAAAAACGCTCTTTTGGGCGTAATAGAAAATCTGAAAGCTTTCAGATTTTCTTTCCTTTTTGGAAATTTTATTTTTAAAATTATGTACTAAAAATATATTTGTGCGAGACTTTATAACGTCGGGATAATCGTATCACTTATTCGAGTTCAAATAATATGTATATTTTTCATTTTTTCATTTTATTTTCCATTTCAATTTATTACGTATTTTATTTTTATCTTTGATTGCTCAAAAGATCATACCGAATGAAACGTGATACAGTTCTTTTAGATTATTCGGATTTTGATGTTTCAAATTATGAGAAGTCGGTCTGGAACATAAAACTACGAATTTTATAATCATGTATTATAAAATTTAATATAATTGGTACAGCCGCATTGGAAAAATTCAAAAATAATAAGGAATTTTCTTTATTTTTCATTAATAATTCTAAAATGCAATAGGTTTATTTATACAATTTAGCATCTGCTTGGAATGATTTAATCTGCACCTACTAAATTATTAATTTAAGTTTTCTAAGATGTAGTATTTTATTTACAGTTTCCTCAGTTTAAGCTTACAAAAATTTAAAATTAAAAGCACGAATTAAATATTAAACTTCACATTTTAGGTTTTTAAAGTCTTTCTCTAAAAATTAGACGGTGAACTTAGACAAAATACTGAGATATACTGCATAAAAAAGAACTAAAACGTATTAATTTAAAATAACAGCTTATTAAATTATAGTTTTCAATGAGAAAAATCAAGCGCTTTAAGTTTTAAATTTCGAAATTAATTTTTAAAAAGATCAGGACATAAGTACCATAGAAGTCACACATAAAAAGAAATGATTTTCTACATTTGAAAGAAACTGCAATTTTTAATTCTACATTTCATTTCTGTATTTCATTGCTGCATTGATAAATAATTTAATCGTATTAATTTTTTCACGTCGCTAGTAATTTAATCAAGGTTTGCAGCAAGTACATCCCTCCCTCTCCCTTTTCACCAGTTTCATTAAACATTGAAACATCATTGTTTTCTGCATATTTTGTTGCCTAGAAAAGTAGAAAGATCATTATTTATCATCATCAAAACATAGAAAACTAATTTTTATGTCTTTTATTTTACTTTTCCCCCAAAAAAACAATATCCCGGTTTTAAATATGTAAGTTTATATTTTATGCTTCTCATACTAGTAGAATAAAACTGTGAAAATCAACCATACAAAAAGTTATGAGATATTTTCTTCCTCCTGCCTGCATTCCTTCGTGGTGTGACGGTAGCTCACTTGGTGCGTATTCGAGAGGTGCAGGTTCGAATCCCTGCGAGGTCATTGCACATTTTCCGTCTCTGCCATCAAAACTCCTCATGACTCTACAAGTGGTCGCCGACCTAAAAAGTGGTGGACAATAATTCGTCACCACCAGGATTTGGCGATTGAGTCCCCTAATCCCTTTAAAATTCGCCCTTTAAAAGAGAAAGTATATAAGGTATTTTCTTCCTCCTTCCAGCAAGCCTTCTTGGTGTAACGGTAGCGCGTATTGGAGAGGTACAGGTTTGTGTCATGAGAGGGCACTGCTCATTTTTCGTGTCTACTGAATAATAAAAAAAAAACCTAAATCTACAGTGGTCCCCAAACTAAGAGATTCGTATCCACCAGGATTTGGCGACTTGGTCCGCTAATATCCAGTCTCGTATTTTCTCTCTCCATCCAGCATACCTTCTTGGTGTAACGGTAGAACACTAGGCGCGTACGCACAGTCCCGGTGAGGGCACTGCGCATTTTTCACATTTCCTCCTTTAAAATAACCTAATGGCTCCGCAAAGTCAAGCTTACTTTTTAAATAAACTGAAAAATTGTGCATTCAAAGGATATTTCACAAAATACTTTAAATGAAATATACTTTACTTGGAATGCGATTTGCTATACTGATATAATAAATGCTGCTTTAAATGAAATGCACTTTAATTGAAATGTAGTTACATCTATTACTCTGAAAAACCTTGAAGGGGTTGGGCAACTTCGCAATCGTTTTGTACACCTCGTTTTATCTCACCTCCTGTTTTATAAATCAGATACTGAAAACGCTATATTTCGATTATACCTATGTTAAGTACATACAGTATGGCAAGTGCTGTACACCAGCTCTGGAGACATAAAATTTTATAAGTAATTATTTTTATCGAATTTTGTAAAGCTGATGAATTAATCTCATTTAATAAAATAATTTATTGGTATTTGTGAAGAATGTGAATTAGTATTTGTGACAAATTCTCAGCAATATTTTCTATGTATTTTTACAAATACTTGTGAAGCAGAATAATTAATTAAAACTTTTAAAAGCATATTTTACATGCGATATATGAAATAAAATAAACATACACTCCCTTCCTCAAGATAAGTAAGTGTACATGACCACGTGTAATCAAAACGACTCTATTTTAAGACCGCTTAAAAATATGAAACCATTGTATCGCATTCTAAGTATATTTGAATGGAGATTAAAATTACGAAATGAAATTGAATTTTTTCAGGATAAATCTATATATAAACAAGCTGTATGATAGCTGAAGAATAAATAACTCCTCTCTTAATTGCTTGTTGATTCTCCGCATTCTTAATTGCTTTGTAGTTACGTATTTCCTTAATTGCTTATTAGCGTTTTGGTATACTCACTGAAAAACCTTTTCCATTCGTATTCGAAATCCAAAACAACAAATACATTCAGAGGATTATACCTAGAATAAAACTAAGCAAACTTTAAATTCTTTAATCTCACTGGCAACGTTAAAGTCGCATTAAAATATCAGCTAATTGGAATAAAAATTACATTGTTCAACTATAATGATATCTAATAAAATGCTATTCTTTAATTATCCAAAGAAGAGTTATAGAAGATTTTATCTGCATTCTCTAATTTTACAGACGATGCTTAGTTTTGTAACAATCTATAACCCCTGTCATTAACTTTTCTTTAAGGCTTCTTATAAATATTTTTTCTTCTAAAATAAATGATAACTTCTCAGTTCTAAAATTCATGAACGGTCTATTTATAATACTTCAAGACATCGACAAATTGAGATTTACAAGCCAATTCATTATTTCTTCTTCTGGCAGAAATATCGACATAGATTCTACAGCTTAATGATCAGAAATTTATTTTCTTACGCCAGAATTTGTTTTGCGTAAATTAACCGAATAACAGTCTTATCTAGTGATTTAACAAAGGGCTGCAGAATTATGATCAAAAGAAATATTTTAATCTCTTTTCTATCTTGTATATTTACTTTATTTATCATTTATCTTTTATATTTTTATAAAGCAACTTGCAACTTATTTCTTGGGATATTCGTTTTTAATTTTGCCCGGTGATATTTTTACAACAATAAGTGATTTTTTTGTATTTTAATAATGTTAATTTATGACATTTGTCTCTTCACTGATGTTTGATCATTGTAAAAGATGAATACATTTTGAGATTTACTCTATAGTTACAATATATTAAAATTTGTGGTTTACTTTACCCTTGAAAAAGGAGAAAAATTTTGTAATTGTTATAAATAATAAATGTTAAATATTAATTCAAAAACGAATAATAAAGTAGTGTAAATAATGATCTTAAATAACAACACATTTAATTCGCTAAAACAACCTTGCATTTGGCGTACATTCACTAAAAACACTCAATCGACTTCGAGGGCAGCTACAGGTCCCTCCTCATCAGGAGAATAAAGATAGATAGATGTTTTCTAGATGTTTGTTCTCCTGATGAGGAGGGACCTGTAGCTGCCCTCGAAATCGATTGAGTGTTTTTAGTGAATGTACGCCAAATTCAAGGTTGTTTTAGCGAATTTGATTGTCACATTGGCGTGTTTCTCTTCTATTGTAACAACACATTTGTTTGTTACAATTTTTTTACGAGATAATATTTTATTATATTTGATATTATTATTTGCATTACTGTTAGTTTAATAGCGTTATTTTTAAATTACAAATGATAGGTAACGGAAATTTAAATAGCAATTAATAAATAGTAATTTTTAAAAAACTAATCGAACAATTAAAAGTCTGAAAGTTTTCAGATTTCATATTACGTCCAAAGGGGCGTTTCTTAATGTTTTCTCTTTTACTTTATTTGTTAAATATCATGTTCTTCGCACTTAAACCACATAAAATTCAATTCAACAGCAATATGATAAAATATTTAAAAACAGCATATCTTCAGAATTTCCGATAGATGGTGTCGAGCGCTAGAGATAAAAATGAATTTTTTTCGCACATTATTACCATTGCTAGCTTTGAAATCGTTGATTTTGTCAACCAAAAATTAGTTAAAGGTTTACAAAATATGAAGCAGACAAATTCGAAATTCAAGATTTGGACTTCCAGGTGCACATATACGGGTGGAGGACTAAGTTATTCAAAGTTGGGTGACTTTAAGTATCGTTGTTTTTTCACAATGAGAGAAACATGCATACATTCATACAGATTCTTCATTATTTAATTTCTTTAAATATAATACAAGACAATACTATTTGGTGGCAACAATTTGAAACGTGATTCAGCCATTTATAGCAATTGAATGAAAAATGCCGTTTCGAGACTAACAGCCCTACTGGTCTAACGCTCCTTTGGGCTAATAATAAATAAGACACGAAAATAATATTCTGCATAATTCTATATAATGATTCATTTAGATTTATTACTTGCATTCGTAAGGTTTTCGTTTAACTAACCAGAATTTATTTTAAAGTTTTTTCTTCCTTTTATCTGATCCTCGTTTCATCTTAACAATATTCAGAAAATTATTGTTAGTTTCCCTAAGACTTTCTGCAGTAGCTCTATTGAGAACGAAGCTTATCTGAAGTTAAAAAGAATTGTTTAGACGAAGAATTAAAGAGTAAAGGAAAGAAAAACAGTTTTTCTGCTTTTGAAGAATATTTTTGGACTCGTGTAGAAGACTAAGTTAGTTTGCCCTTGACATCGAGAAAGTTTTTTGAAAATCTATGCCAAATAGAAGTAATTTCTTAGACAAAAAAAATGTAAAAAGTAAGTCTAAATAGCTTTGCTTCTGTTTTGCAGAATTTACAATACTCTGGAAATTTGCTGAAAATCATTTCTTAGTCTTCTTACACATCTTAGACAACCTGGACATCTTAGATTTCTTAATCATATTAGACTTCTCGATTTTCCTACTTCTGTTTTTGTGTTAATTTAAACTATATGTAAACAGTCATGAAGTTGGGATTGCAAATTACAACGTATTGTTCCTCGCATACGAGTTCGTAATGGATTGGATGCACAAGTCAATAAAAAGTTAATACAATTTATTATTATCCCAACAAATAAGACAAAATGCTGAAATTTCATCAGAGATATTCGTACAATATCGCAATATCTCATACTAGTTAGTCCAAAGGGATTTAGTCCCGAAGGACTATTACTTTCGTTTTGCGATTTTGCATCGGAAACACAAAAACGGCGTATCACTTTTCAAATTGTTGCCACTAAATGTTATCGCTCTGCATTAAATTTTAAAAAATGAAAAATCTGCATAAATGTATGCATGTTTTTTGCATTGTGATAAAACCTAGAGCCATCGAATTTTGAATGACGTAATCCTACTGCGAATATGGGCATCTGGAAGCCCTAATTTTGAATTTGAAATTTGC
>KK113606.1:247736-296260 GCA_000611955.2 Stegodyphus mimosarum | reverse complement strand
AATTTTTTTTTTTTTTTTTTTGTCTTTTTATATTTTAAACTACTCAAAATTTTTGCCATTTTTCACATTTAGAACAGTTTGACAGGCAAGAAATCCCTTTTTTACTTCCTTGTAAAGGAAGTATTGTAATCGCAGAAAATTCTGGGTGTCATATTTCAACAAAAATATCCATTTCGATCGCTCCCGAAACCATTTGAACAATGTTTTTGCCTTACATCTCTACGTACGGACAGAATAAAGGACAGTTTTTGCGAAGAATTTAAAGAGAATTCAGAAGAGATTTTTTTCTTAACGCACATAACGTATGCATGTATCTCGCATAACTCAAGATCGAGTAACCGTAGAACGATGAAATTTTGTATATGGGACTGTTATAACATGTAGTTGTGCATCTCCCCTTTTTGCCTGCATCAATCGTATATAAATACTGTTACCTGGCTCGGTGAGCTTAATTTTTGTTATTTTTATATGTAGTAAATTGTGCATTTTTTGCTTTAAAAGTCACTACATTATATGGTTTTACGTTTCAGTTAAGGTTTTTATGCCTTTAGTTAACCTGCGTGCAATAGTTATAGAATTAACAATAATTTAAAAGTTTGAGTGGCGAGTTAAGCCTAACGAACCGCAATTAGCTTACATTTGAAATTCAGTAGTGCACCTTCAATGTCTTTTTGCCATGTGGGACCAAAACTAAACTTTTAGTTTTGCGCTGCAAAAAATCTGCAAATCTCTCTTCTTGCTGCTGGTCAAATTGCTTGTTTTTGGGTTGAAACTCTAATTTTAATAGTAAAAAGAATTTTTTTTAACTGTTTTAACTTTATTTGGTGTTTCAAAGTTTCTGCATTTTAAGATTTGAATAAAGATGCTTCGACTTCTTATACATTTTTGCTTTGACGCGAAGTGAGAACTGAATTAATTGTGTAAAAACTATATCTTTAATGAAATTCGTGGAAATACCTTTAAATGAAATGCAGTAAAAACGTAGCCCGTAGGAGTCATGTGGTACAAGTCCGTACAAGCCCGTACAAGTCACTATATAAAAAATAACAGATAAACTAACTGACAAAAAGTAAATTTTATCAATTCAAGAATAGAATTACGAAACGTCTAACAAAAAGCTAAAATTATAAAATATTGTACAAGATTATGTTTGCATTTTTAAGGGTATATGTGAACAGCTTAAATTTTATAAACACGTAATGTAGTAGGCCTAAAACGCATTCTTTCAATAAAGCAAGCACATTAAAAGGTCTTTTAATTCTGAAGTTCTATGAATGGTAAAATAAAAAAATGATATGAAAAAATTGCAGTCTGAGATTTTCAGGTTACGATTGTAAGGTATTTCTCCCGCTTTCTTAGCATGTCTTCGTGGTGTAGTGGTCAGCACGCTCAGCGGGTATTCGAGAGGTTCGTGGTTCGAGTCCCGGCGAGGGCATTGCTCATTTTTCATCTTTCCTGCTTCGAAATAACCTAATGTCTTTACACTGGCACCTGAACTAAGAATGGTGGTGTATGATGACTCTAAACCACCAGGATTTGTCGACTGGGTACCCTAATCTCCAGTCGCCCTTTAAAAAGGGCAGTATATAAGGTATTTCTCCCATCTTCTTAGCATGCCTTTGTTGTGTAGAGGTCAGCACGCTCGGCGCTTATTCGAGAGGTTAGTGGTTCGAGTCCCGGCAGGGGCATTGCTCATTTTCCATCTTCTGTTTGGAAATAACCTAATGTCTCTACACCGTTAACACGTAAAAGAGTTTCATCAGTTTCAAAAAAATGTTTAAATTAAAAAAATGTAGGAATCATAAATTTTTAAATGTTATACTTACTCGAACTTTTAAAATTAAGTTTTTTAAATTTCCATTCAATACTTAGTACTGGGATTTAAAGTTTAAGCCTGAGTCAATGTTAAACTAAAAAGCTTCGATTAGCTTACTGTTTTCAGAATTAATTTCTCTACAATTGAAGGTACATGGTATAGAATCTAATGTTTAAAAAGAGTTATTAAAAAAAAGCAGCGCAAATGATAATGGACTGAGATGGAACAAAAACACATTGTGATAATATTTTATTGTAACTTATCTTCAAGTTGGGATTTTGTGCTTCTTTAATAAAGAAAAGACTTAAGGTTTAAGACGTAACTGTAAATTTATTTTACTCCATCGTTTGCGCATGAAGTTGGCAAAAATTATTTCTCTGAAGTGGTAATAAGTTTTATTTTTTAGAACAAT
The DNA here is from genome assembly GCA_000611955.2 of Stegodyphus mimosarum. Taxonomy (NCBI): domain Eukaryota; kingdom Metazoa; phylum Arthropoda; class Arachnida; order Araneae; family Eresidae; genus Stegodyphus; species Stegodyphus mimosarum. The sequence continues at coordinate 294,032 of KK113606.1, read as the reverse complement.
AAATCAACAAGATGAAAGCAATAAACATTACAGAGGAATTTTCTTTCAGCGATGCAATACAAGAAATTTATTGCTTAAGAACATTCGCAGAATTATGATTTGCATTTAAGATGCAGAAGTTAACAGAGAAAGTAAATTAGATCTCCATTCTGTTTCCGTTAAGAGAACTATTGTATAACATTAAGTCATTCGTCAGTACAGGAGAATGCAGTAAAATATAGAATAATACGTAAGAGTTTTTTAATGATGCAATAGATTAAGCCTTCTCTTATTCTGTTTTTAAGTACATCTTTTTCAAAATGTTTCTAATCCACCAGTTCTTAAATACATTAAAAATATATAAATAGCATTCAAGAAACTTTAGGGTTTGTTCGTTTAGATATGCTACAAAGGTAAAATTACTACCTAAGGATTATAAGTATCCAAACGTTTCTGAACCAGATACGTAAAATACGGTGATAGAAACATTTTCCATTAATTACAGTAATTCTGCAAATATTCTTAAAATTACCAGGGAAGATGTAACAAAAATTAAATGCGTTTTAATTAATATCACTTAGATACGTAACTAAAAATAAAATCAAGTTTTAATGTCATATTTAAATCGCTGAGTTTGTTAAGGAATTAAATAAACCTGAAAAATAAATTGAAGAGAATATTTTTCCGAGTAGCAACACTGTGAAAACTGACGATACGCGAGACTGCATCGCGGGTTGTTTTGGTTTATTTGATTATGACAAAGCAAGGGAGGACTATCTGCCAAAGATTTGGTTTGGTCTATTTGTTTGCGGCAAAGCATATCACAGCTGTCTGCTTATGGGAAGGGATGCCCTTGTGGAGGACATTGTAAGGTAAAGATGCTTTTACCTATACCATACATAGGGAGAAACAAAAAAAGTTTATGCAGCTAGATCGTTCGCCAGGATTCAAATCCACCATCGTTCAATGACTTTAACGCTTCGTCATTGATGGTCACGGTGTATGGGAGATGAACTAAAGCATGATGTTTCGTCCAGTAGCAACACTTGCCAAACCGAGTGAGTGATGTATAGATGGTAATGTAAACGTAAATTAACAGTCCAAAAATTTTCGAAATCATTCATTAAGGATATTTCTAACGTCAAAAATAAGTTCAGTTAGCTAGGGAATTAGTTTAACTATTTAATCGATTCCAAATCAGACTCCAGCTTAAAAGTCGAGAAATGAAATTTGCCGATGAAACATTTCATACGGACTTCATATTGACGTCTAGGCCAACGTTAAAGCTACACCACCACTAAACCAACCAAATGCACGTCAGATGGCTGTGGCATTCCAGATGCCAGTGAATATAATTGATGGACTTTTCATGTAGCTATTTTGTGCTCGGAAATAATAAATTATTTATCCCTATGTTCTTGGGTATTTTACCTTAGTTTCTGACAAATTAAATAGAGAAACCTGTCAGAGGAACTCAGTCAATAGCGTAATCCCTAAACTCCTTTCGTATGCAGAGAACACCGCCAAAAATTTTTCCATTATTTCCTAAATATTTCAGTCATCGATTGAGGCACGCGTTGTTTACCGAGATAAATTGTGAGAGCCGAAAGCGCGGAATCGAAACAAGGGAGAAAATTCCTCTCTTTGTTTGCTGCAAGTGGTCGTGATTATATTTCTCTAGTTTAATTTTGACATCAAAGCACCACAAAGGGCTTCCCTAAATGGAACTACCATTTTACCCGTGCCATTGACCGAGTAAAAGTGGAAAAGCGTGGGGTATAGACCATTTGATTTAATTGGTCCTCCTTTTCAGAGTTGTGGATGTGTTATTAGGTCTCCAATTGTGACGGAGCCGTGTAATAGTTGTTAGGTGCTTGAAAGAGGTCAGAGAAACGAACCTATATAAAGAGATCCTCACCGTAGCCAATTAGACGGAAGGGTTCTCTTTCATTATCGAACTCCTTCTACACACAAAGAAAATAAATATAGCATTTTCAAGATTATTCGAAACAATTATGCCAGTTCTATCTAAAGTTGATAACAGACTAAATATTAATTTTTAATAGAGTAAATAATGGAAAATAATCAGAACGTCGGCAAAAATATTAGAATTTTTTGCTATGTCATTCATACGAATATGTTAGTCTATTCATTGGAACAGGGAACAGCTTACGAGGGCTATCTGCTTGAAGACAGGAATGACTTCGTGGAATTAATTCTAAGAAAAACTGGCCTGCGTTCACGTTACCCACCGGGGGAAATCCACGGAAGTCTACATGCAGTTGAAATGTTGCTAATACGGTAGTATTAAGTAAGAAGATTTATGTGCACTTTTCACCAGCGCAGAGTCATCATAGGCATAGAATCGACAATATGTAAGGACACCGGGATCCATCGACACGGTCATCACAGGTATAAGTCTGACATATCGTAAGACCGATACCAGTATACTGTAGATGTTGAAATCACATCAACAAGGCTTTATAATTAACGGAAAAATTTGATAATAACAGTGGAAAGTAATCAAAAAGGGAAAGAATTCGATTAAATTATTATTATTATTATTATTATTATGTTACCTGCATATCTATTAGTGTAGGATTGGCATCATAAAAGCAACACCAATGTGATATCGAATTCGATTTTTAAGCTGTCATGTCGATAGCGTGCCGGCATGGCTATTTCCAGCTTTTTGACAGTTTTTATACTTGGTTTGCATTCATAGGATGGACACTGAACCGAATGTACAAGGCACATAATAGTTACTATGTAGACTAGTTACCAGCATAAGAACAACACAATTTAAAAGAAAAGTCTGATGTAGACATCACATGACTTCCTTGTACGGCCTATTAATAAATTATACACATTTTTACTGCATTTCACTTAAACTTATTTCCTCGAATTTCACTAGGGATATATATCTCATTCAATTAATTAAGTTCTCACTTCGCGTCAAAGCAAAAATACATAAAAACTCAAAACATCTTTGTTAAAAATTGAAAAATATAGAAAAACATAAAACACCAAATACAGTTAAAACAATTAAAAAAATAATTTTAAAATGAAAATTAGAGTTTCTAAGCAAAAACAAACAATTCGGTCAGTGGGCAAGAAGGCAGATTTTTCGGTGCACAAAACTGAAAGTTTATTTTTCTTTCCACTCGGCAAAAAGATGCTGAAGGTGCAGAAACTGACTTACTTCACCATTCTGCTAAGTTTCAAATGTAAACAAATATGGCTGTTCCGTTAGGCTTAATGCCCCTTAATTGATAATTCTATAACTACTGCATGCAGATTAACTAAAGTCATAAAAACCTTAACCGGAACACAAATAAAACATAATTCAATCACTTTTAAAGCAAAAAATTGCACAATTTACCAACATATAAAAATATAAAAAATATTAAGCCCACTGAGCCGATGAACAGAGTGGGCATATATATTGCAAACGTAAAGAGAGATGCATAACTACATGTTGTAGCAGTCCCATATACAAAATTTCAACGTTCTGAGGCTATTCGTTTTTCAGTTATGCGAAATACAAACATATGAGCGTACAGGCGTCATGAAAAAGTCTCTTTTGCATGCATTTTAAATCCATTTTACAGTCCGTTTTGGATAAACAGAATCCTTTGTCGTGTCCTTAGGTGCAGAACGCAAGAGTTGGACCCCCGTCCTGGGGCTGCCTTTCGGGGTGAGCTGTCCAAGCTCCTGAGACCCCCTCGCCGACGATACAGACCCCACAGTCCCGGCCCGGCCCTATGAAAGGCAATGGGACACGTAGTCCCCGTATCGAAACTATGAGGGCCAAATCCCCGATGACAAGGTCGGTGATCTCCGATCTAGCTCCTCACACAGCCAAAGGAACAGACACGACAGCACCAGTACGATCTACCAAGCCTGAACCAACCTGAGAATAAACTCGGGCTTTAGTCCTGTGAAGACAACTTATATGCCCCCGTGGTTGAGACTGCCTAAGTACAGATCCTAGCCAGTACTTCCCAGGAATTCTCCTGAGTCAACCCCCGGGGGGATGTCCTTAGGTACAGGTGTCACGCAAAAACATTCTTAAATTGCATTCCATAGCGGGCAAAATGGATATTTTCGTTCAAATATGATATCCGAAATTTTTCGCGATCAACTCGGAAAGAATCAACACTAGAATTTAATAGACATTTTCATAACATAGTTTACTATTCATAGTGCTGACTATTAATAATTAATTAACATATGATCGCCTTTTTCATAGCATTGACTTATAATTAATATTATGGACAGCTTCATATCATTGACTTATAATTACTTAGAAATAGCGCATAATCAAAAGGTTAAGTAGTATTTGATTAGATTATAATTTTGTAGAGGCACAGAATCGAAACTTATTTTGAAGTACCACGTAAATCCTGTGTTGGTACAAAGGCTGTCGCATTCTCGTTATACGTAATGAAGTCGAAGTTCTTTCATGGTAATTTGCTTGATTTCCTAGTGATAGCTTTGGAGCGGATGCCATTATTGACATATTGCAAAAGAAATAAAGGGAGATAAACTCCCCATGCTGTTTGGCGAGTGAGATCAGAAAGTCGGAAAAATTTTCGTTTAAAATTAGACAGCTTATGAATTAAAAACTGTATTAAAATTCTTATATGCTGAGGGTGAATGGTCAGTGAAATTCTATGAAAGTTGGGCAAAACTGTTAATCTTAAATTTTGTTTATCCCCACTTTAACAATTAAACCCAGCCAGATTGTTTTAATTGTGATAATTTGACTTGAAGAAAGAAAGTTGCAATGGATTAGCGTTAGAGAGTTTTACTGCGTAGTTAAAAGATGGATGTATAAACCAAAAAACTTCCAGACGTGGCCATTTTGGAAATGTAATATTATTCCATGATAATGCACATCCAATCAGTTTTTGTGCAGGCAAGATAGTTCTAGATCATTGTTAGCCATAATAATTTTTACATACACGTGTTGAAAGGAGGACAATTAATCATCTCAGCGCAGAGAAGTTTGGCCGGCAGAAGTTAAGAAAAGGAATGACGTAAGTGCTCGCGAAACAGTATTTATATCAGGCAGGTGCATGTGTACAGCTAATCTGCGATTGGTTAATTTTAGGTTTTAGTTCCCTTTGCAAGCGGCGTTACATAATTTGGAAAGGTCTTGAACTTGGAAGAAAAGATGAACATAGGGAGAGAACATCAAATTTAGAATAGTCGATTTTGAGGTTGCCAATTATTTCTTAGCGTAGTCATCGTATTTTATTATATCTTACATATATATATATATATGTGTGTGTGTGTGTGTGTGTGTGTGTGTGTGTGTGCGATATTTTAATGCGTAGTCGTGATGGCTGAGTGGAAAAGGTAGAATGAAGACGCTGACAAAACTAATTTCGGTGAGTCACCATCTTTACTTTTAGGCACATAAAAGTCATTTCTTTACAGACAATATACGTTTTGATCATAACCGATTACAATAACTTTTAGGTACATGTTACGTCATCTTAGATACAGAGCAAAGGTTGCTTGCTTGATAGAAGTCAGGAAAAGAAATGACGTAGCTGCTTACGAGCAGTATTTATACTAAGTATAGCTATTGGTTAATTTTAAGTTGTCATGTAACGTGGAAAGATCTCAAATTTGGGAGAACAAATGAATTTAGACGGAGAACACAAAATCTAGAGTGGTTAATTTTGAGGTCTCCAATCATTTCTTAGAGAAGCTGTAGAGACATTAGGTTATTTCGAAACAGGAGACATGAAAAATGAGAAACGCCTTCGCTGGGACTCGAACCACGGACCTCTCGGTTACTCGTCGAGCGTGCTGACCACTACATCACGAAGGCATGCGAAGAAGGCGAGAGAAATACCTTATATACTTCTCCTTTTAAAGGGCGACTGGGGTTTGGGGGGGACCCAGTCGCCTAATCCCGGTGGTGGAGAATCATCATCCACCACCTTTTTAGTTCGAGCGCAACGTTAGGTTATTTCGGAGCAGGAGACATGAAAAATGAGCAAGGCGGCGTAGAATATTTTCTGTAACGTCTTTAACGAAGTACATATACGTGCATTGAAATATTTTCTAGAAAATAAGGCAATATATTATAAGTACATAAGTTAAGGTATCAAAGAGCAGGGGTATTTTGGCAGTATACCAAATAAACACGTCTTTCTCATAGCGATTTTGAAAAATCTGGGGGAAAACAAGAGAAAAATTACTTTTCTTGAAAAAATTTTAACACATTACTATTCATTTTATTTTAAAAAAAACACTCTGTGAATAACTATATGAGACCTATAAAAGAAAAATAAATTAATATTAAAAACGTTGATAATAATGATGGTAAAACACGTTTTGAAATTTGAACGGCTGTCATGCCCACACCTTACCGACTTCACCAGAAGAGGCAGCATTATTTCATTCACTCAGAAACCTTCAGACAGGATTTTCCCTGATTATTTTATAGAATTACGAAAAAGTCTTTTACTTCTACTCTGCTTTTAATGCCGATTATTATTATCCGCAGTTCGAGCAAATCCTTGTTGTAAACTCGCCTTGTAAGACATTTAAACAGCATATGACGTATTCTGATTCTTAACCGATATCTAAGTTTTCACTCAAACCCTGTTTCGGAGTTCCATTGATTATCATCGAAATGTATAAGTTGAATAATTCCTTACCAATAATAAGCTGCTCTTCAAACTCAACAGACAGTTAGTCGGCAAGTTACGATTACTAACACTATTCCATTGAATATTGATTCTGAGAGAAAGTAATTCACGAATTGCATGTACGGCGATTATTATCCTTAGAATATATGCTTTTGTGCCTTTAAATGCAAACGCTGAGCCATTTCAGTTATAATAACTGCAGAGCTTTGATACTAATTATTAAAGCATTTTTATTTCTGTGCAAGAACAGTTTAAGAAATTTGTAAAATACGAACATTTTAAAATTATCTTTGTTTAAGACCTTTGAATGGCCTCTATATCAAAACTGAGCTCTATGTCACGCTTAATAAATAACGCAGACAATTTTATATTTAACTGTTTCGTTCAAATAGATAAGAAGACCATCGTTCAAATAGATAAGGAGTTGACCTCTGGAAATTAAACTCGGATTGTAATGATCGTGATACTACTAGCTGCATGAAACAGTTTCAGGTTTTTCTCCGTGGATGCAAACAAAATTTTCTTAGAAAGTCTTCCACGCAGGCGTTTCTTTTCCTTATAGGTTCTATAGTAATTTATTAAACAAACATGCATTCACTGAACTCAGAGCAGGACGTATGGTGAGGCAAGTGTCAGGTGAACACTTAGGAGGGGCAGCCAATTACAAAGAAAACAAATCTGATGAGACACTACATGCCTTCCTTGTACAACCTGTTAAATTATATATATATTTTTTACTGCACTTCATTTAAACTTATTTCCTCGAATTTCATTAAAGATGCATTTCTCATTCAATCAATTCCCCGCAAGGTAAAAATACATAAAAGCTCAAAACACCTTCATTAAAAATTTCAAAATACAGAGAAAACAAAGCAGCAAAACAGTAAAAATATTTAAAAACAATTTTTACGATTAAAATTATAGTTTCTACGCTAAAGCAAACGATTAGCCAACGTGCGAAAAGACCAAATTTTTGGTGCACAAAATTGAAAGTTAACTTTTGGTTCCATCGAGCAAAAAAGACGCTGAAGTTAGCGCGCCAAAACTGCTTTAACTCACTGCTCTACTAAAAGTTTGAAATATAAACAAATGACTGCCTCGTTAGGCCTAGCGTCACTTTGAAATTATTGATAATTCTACAACTATTGCATGCAGATTAATGAAAGACATAAAATCCTTAACCGAAACACAAAAACGACGTAATTCAGACTCTTTTAAAGCAAAGCAACATATAAGAATAAAAAAATCAGAGTTCACAGAGCAGAGAGGGTATGTATGTATGCATCTATACCTATATCTATATCTATTTACTAATGGATTATGGAGTATATTATCTTCTTTGAGATAGTTAGTAGAATTTTAGTTGAATCAAGTAACTTATAAGCATTTAAATGAATCTTGAATTTTTTTTAGATGAAAAATCAAGTAAGAATCATGAAAAAATTTTAAATGACAAGTAATCAGCAAAAAAATCAACAAAACAAGTAATTATTGTCACTGGCAGGAAATTGGTTGACTTTTCAAGGGAAACAAACCAAACCCCGATCAATCAACAATAATTAATAAATAATAAATGCACTTTATTAATAAATAATAAAGTGTTTCGTCTTTTACTCAAGCAAGAATTACTACGATGCCAAACTGGATAAGGTTAAGTTTAGTTTAAGCCAAGTAGGTAGATATTTGGCATATTGTGATTAATTAATATATTTACTTATACCTATATCTATATATATTTCTTTTTAAACTAAAATTTAAATACATAATATATATATTTGATGCAACCGATTGCAACGAAAAAGGGAGGTGTGCAGCTATGTGTCATAGCAATCCCATATGCAAAATTTCAAAGATGTAGCAATCTCATATACAAAATTTCAACGTTCTATAGTTTTTGCGTTTAGCATAGTTTTATAGCTTTTGCTCAACGTTCTATAGCGGTTTTGAGTTATGCAACATATATATATATATACATACGTGCGTCACGAAACGAAACAAAATCGTCAGATGTCACGAAAAAAAGTCCCTTCTAAATCTGTTTTAAATCAATAATACAATCCGTTTTGGAAAAAAAAGTAGGCCTTTATTTTGTCTGCACGTACAGATGTTGCGCGAGTTATGTAAATGGATTCGAGAGCAGTCAAAATTGATATTTTCGTTGAAATATGATACTCGAAATATTTCGCGATTACTTTACTTTTACAATTATTTTATTAATATATAATTATAATTCTTTTACTTTTAAAAGGAAGTAACATTGACGGTTTAGGAAAAACAGATTAGGAGATAATTAATTTAGGAAAGTTCCTGCATTAAAATTACTTTTGTTGGTGTTATGTATGATTCCCAGTAAATTAAGAAATATTAAGGATTTTGAAGCAAATGAATTAATTGTGAAAAAAAAATTGAAAGCTTACATAACGCAACCTCAAATAATGTTCAAGTATGCGAGGAAAAGAAGGAAACTTTTTGAACTGGCCAAGTAAACTGATTTACATCCAAGTTCAAAAAGCAAGTTTCAATAGCCCTGTACAAAATCGGATTGTTGTATATCAAAGACCAAGTTAGAAGAGTATCCAGACATTTATGGCATCAAAGAGGGCACATAATTCTCTTGGATGCATGCAAAATTTCAAGTAAAGCATTACAATTAAGGAGGTTATTCCGTTTCTCGATTTGCAATTTATAGCTTAGCGTACCTGTTAAAAATAAGAAATATTAATTACTTCCGTGTACGAACTTCTTGTAGGAAGTTAAAGGAAGTATTGAAATCGCGAAAAATTTCGGGTATCGTATTTCAAAGAAAATATTCGGTCAAAATCGCTATCGAATGCAATTTAACGAAGTTTCTGCGTAACATCTGTACGTAAGGACAGATTAAAAGACTCAATTTTTCCCCCAAAAAATTTTAAAACTGATTAACTGACTTATAATGGATTCTGAAGAGATTTTTTCGTGGCGTCTGTGCGTATGTGTCGCGTATAACTCTAAAACCAGTAGCCTCAGAACGTCGAAATTTTGTATATAGGACTGTTATAAAATGTAGATGTGCCCATCCTATTTGGGGTGCAAGAGTGCAATCGGCCGCACCAAAAGTATATAAATATATATATATCCAATTTGTTACTAGGTTCACTGAGCTCAGTTTCTTTATTCTTATATGTTTGTAAATTGCGCATTTTTTGCTTTAAAAACGATTGAATTATGTTGTTCTGATCTTCCCTGTTTATTCCCTGTTTATTAATTGTTTCATGCCTTTAGTTAACCTCCATGTCATAGTTGTAGAATTATCAACAATTTAAAAGTTATTTAACTGCGGCTAAGCCTAATTTTTTTGGCCTTAACGGCCATATTTGTTTACATTTAAAACTTAGCAGAATAATGGATTTGTTGTCAATCTAGAGAAACTAAGCTTTGCAACAACAAAGCTAAGGCCTTTTTTATTATTGCGAATTAAATCATGCTTAATCAAATCTAATAATTTATTCGAGGAAATAAGTGTTTAAGATTTACTTCGCAATTTTTAATATAAATATTTTGAGTTTTTATGTATTTTTGCCTTGTCGCAAAGTGGGAACTGAATTAATTAAATGAGAAATACTGAATCGTCTGTGAAAAATGTTTCTTTTCTTTATTTTTTTTTTCGTTTCTTTGTTCAATTTTTTTATACATCGTTTCAGATTTATCATAGTATTTGAAATTTGAATAGAACATGTGGCAACAATTAGATAATTCTTCAGATGATATACATAATTTTTGTGCATTCTGTGTTATAAAATGAAGGAGATGTAACGCTGTTAAGTGAACCTAGCGCCAGATTGTCGCTATGATAAGAAAAATAGTGAATTTTAAAGAGTGTATTTATTCTTTTGTGGTTTGTAGGCTATCAGCAACGTAGATTTAATTCAATCCAAAAAGTTTAAATGAAATGCAAAACGTGTATGATTTAATATTCCGTACAAGAAAGTCGTGTGGTGTATACATTAGATTTTTTATTGTTATTACAATCGTCAACGTATACGTAGCATTTTTAGATTGTTCTAAGAAATATTTTTGCTTCCTACATTTTAAGGCTTTTATTCCGCAGTAATTTTCTTTTTATAGAAAATACAGAAATTTCTTTTTCCAAAATTACGAAGTAACAGAAACTTCTATTAATATACAGGCGATTAAAGGGTCTTATAAGAATTTATTTACAAAATTTTAAAAACATTTTATAAGGTATTTTCTCCCTGCCTTCGTGGTGTCACTGTAGCACACTCGGCGCGTATTCGAGAGGTCCAGGTTCGAGTCCCGGCGAGGACATTGCACATTTTTTAGCTTCCTGATATCGATAATCCTAATGACTCTACAATTTGATAATAATAATTATTTATAATCATTGTACATATTGAAATATAATGTTTTCGGAGATTATTTTTTTCCTATTGAGCATTAGCGTTATTAAATTGATATGTTTTAAAACTTTTTAATTTTATTATATTAAAGATAAATAGTTTCGGAAGTACTGACTTTACGGTTTAAAAGAATAATCAGAAGCAATGTATTTTCCCTTTTTATGAGCTATTAAAAGATACTTAACTTCCACTGCGTGCTTTATATAGCTCATAATAAAATTCCCTTCGCACTCCAACTAATGATTTTTTTTCTATTTCTTTTACTTTAAGCTTTGTTTGTATACATTTATTTAAATTTTTTTACTAAGCTAATGGATTTATTTAACGTGATAATTATATTATTTGCATCACTTTCCCTCAGGTTTTCACATACTGTTTGTTACACTGCTGATTTACTGTTTTTAAACTTTCATATGCACAAAGAGTATTCAATTCGTTAAAGTATTGTTACGAATTTTGTACTTAAGATAAATAATTTTAGAAGAAATGTAAATAAAATTGTTGTATTACTTTTGTAACATAAAATTCCGTATTTGTAACATGACAACAGGAAAGAACAGTTATGCCAGAAAAGTAAGACTACAAGGACAAGTGCATTTAACATTGAGTAAATGGGTATCTCGGTAATTTGGCGAGATATTTGCCAAGCTGACAACGGTTTAGCAACTTACTTTTTCGCCAAATTTGTCGCGAAATCGCCAAAAGTCGCCAAATTTCGCGACCTTTTGGTGACATTTGGTTTCTGTATCACCGTAATATGTATTGAAATTGAATACACGTAATTGACCACTATGTTAACTGTAACCGTAATTCCACCCACGTATTACTATCTAGTAATTTCGAGAAGCAGAGAAAGTACTAGGAATATCTCGACGGCCGGTTGAAAACTATTTAAGGCCGCAGACAGAGCATCTGCTCTGTTGCTTAGTTATTGTTGTTGCCAGTTATTAGTTCCAATCTGCTTTATGATTTGTATATAAATCTGAGTCGATATTAAGCAGTCAGATAACATGGCCCGTTAATGACTAAGAGCTGAGAAAAAAGTCATATTTTTCTGAAATATCCCCAAAATAAATAACATCAAGCAACGATGTAGGAATAATAAACTGTTTAACTAATCATCTGCTAATAAACGACAGTACTGTTTTTTTTTTTTAAGAATATGCTTTTGAAATTGGCAAAGCTGAGACTAAGGGTTCGAAAGATTTAACGGTCAGCTATGTTCTGATTTTTGTATAGGTGCAAAACAAAGTATTTGTTTGTATTCAATCGAATGTTTATTGCACAAAAGTGTTTTATTATATTAGTGGCCGAAATTGAGAAACTGTTTAGGAAAAGTATAGTTTTGAGGTTTTTGGCTCACAACATCAGTTTGTTTTGGATTAAGACCATAAAATGATACATCAATGGAAAGACACATATTGTGATTAAGAAAATAAATCAATAACATTTATGAAGGATTTTTCATTAAAATAGCAGTTATAGAGAAGAAAATTGATATATACAGAGAAAACGAAACATGCAAAAATTTTCAACATGTCAAATAACACTTATATGTTAAACTTAGCGTTAATCACGCTAAAGTGATCACTTAAGTGAAAACCACTTTCCATTGAATGAATCAATATTTTTAGTTTAGTTATAATTTGAAAAGCAGACAGAATTAATTGGGTTTTATTGCTGGTCTTTATTGAATTTAATAAGCTTCTTTGGTCAGCTACATTGATTTTCAAATGCGGTTAAGCCCAGTCTATTCCCAAGTCATTCCAATAGTGGAATACGACAAGCTTGAAATCAGTTTTTGTATACGAAACAACATATCATGGTTTGGTTTATTTGATCATGGCGAAGCACATTAGGGGTATCTGCTCAAGAAGAGGGATGCCTTCATGAAGGACTTTCTAAGAGAAACTGGCTTGTATCTGCACATGCGGAAAAACACGAAAACGTCGTTCCAGCTAGTCTGTTCCTCTGGAATCAAAACCATGTATAATTAATTACCACTGTTCAGCTACTTTACCGCTTGGCCGCTGGTAAGCTCAAACATGAGATGCGGTTGAATCTTGCTAAATACAAATGCTTTTATTATCTGAGAAATATTCACGTGAGGAACGTTTCAGTTTGTTCCTATGTATTCTCTTCGTGTATTTTGGACACTTATATTCCCATTAGTCATGAAAATTATGCCTGCAAATTTAAATATTCGACAATCTTAGATCATGGCACTAATATGCTGTTCCATGACAGGTAAGGATGCAAATTTTCTCCAGTGCATGTATACATTTAAAACTCCGGTTCGATGTATTTCATGCCATCGATACCAGGTACTGAGATTTTGGTCTTACTACTTCAAATAACACGGTTCCATTATTCCGCTTTCCTTTCAACATGCGTTTCAGTCCCGTTTCATCATTTTATCTATTTTGAGGGGGATAAAAATGGTCTTTGGGGAAATTCTAGTGTCTAGACTTAGTTCCTCTTGCCTGTGACGAATAGTTTCACTCAAAAAATCTACGTTGGATTATGCCGTTTTTTTCTTGTATACACCCAAATGATTTTATTATAACAGTCGAGCACAGCCTCTTTACCACTTTGTATTATGCATTTCCTTCTATGTTTACCATCTAGTTTTGTAGAAACTGACTCTCGTTATACCTCTTCAAAAATTTCATAATACCTCTATTGGTTAGGTTTTCACAAACGCACCTTTTAAATTCTTCAAAACTGTAGCCTTGTTTGTTCGCATAACAGTATTATTTCGCATCGCTTTCTGAGAAAAAATTCAACTTTTTGAACAGTTTCTTTAATTTTGTTAAGGCTTACAAACGCAATCAATTTAAAAACATGCACAAAATAAATGAATAATTAAATAAATAACTTAATAACAATTTTAAAACATAGAGAAAACATTTTTCTCTGAATACCAATACATTGTATTACTAATTAAATCGCATTTTGGAAATTACTAGTTAAATCGTATTTTGACCGGGTTGGCTCATTGTCGAAATAAAGCATTTGATTGGATCTTTAAACACGTATGCTATTTGGAAACTCGGAATGAATGTAGCAACGTTGTGTTTCATTTCCCCTTCCTGGTTATTTGGTTATAAATGTTTACAGATTAAATAAACAGAATAATAATTATTGATAATTAAACAAAATGATAACTAAACAAACTTTGATGCATTGCATTATTGATTAAATTATCTTTATATTTATGATATTACTCCAAGATAAATTACTGTAGATAAAGTATTGTATAGTAAATATAGTAATAGTAAAATAGTAAAAACTGATAAAATATTGTAAAGTCCAAATTAAAGCAAGCACATTCGTGTTCTTTTTGGGAGCATAAAATGTAGACCCTACTGAAAACTAGGTAGCGAATTCTCGCTATGAAAAAGAGATGATTGCCGACGAAGGTTATAACAATCTTTTTATAACTAAATTGAACAAAACTTGCACACAGTCCTTGCTCACAACTAACGGCCACTTGTGGCTAAGTAAATTAAACACAAAATAGGATGTACAGTCAGAATGAATTAAATTTTAACTACACGACTGGCTCCTACTTCATTCTAATCCAACTTTAACGATTGCACGTAGTAAAGCCGAGTCTAAATTATCACTGTTACCTAAAGTAAGTGGCTAGCACAACTATTCAAGTAGAGAATTGCTTGCTAACACATGGCATAAATCTCGCTCACGGAATAAACTCGTTCTATTCGTACCTAACTCTTCTATTGCGAACTCTTCAATTCTGCTACTTAAATACTGTTGTGTTTCTTACGCGTTCGTGGATTTGGAGTGATTAACGACGACAACACTTGATGAACTATCAAAGCACAATTTATTAGCCAGTATTATTCAGGACAGCTCTGAAAGCATGTTTACAGTCGTCGAAAAACTACAACAAGCACGTTGAAAAAATCAGCAACACAGCCTTTAGGCTATCAGGCTATAACGGTAGAGACAGCGTCACGCAAAGAGCCAGAGTACATCTCCCGACTCGGTTGAGTCGTTCTCGGAACTCTACGTACTCTCGAGACTCTCCACGCTACAACTCGTGATTCAAATTTCTGGAAGAGATTCAAGAACATTCTGGGCCAAACTGGTAGGAATTCGTTCCAAAAGGTTCTCCATTCGTCTATGACATATGGTCAGTTTTGTCACCAAATGTCGCCAAATGGGCGATTCCTCGCCAAACATGGCAACCCTACCTTCCTTTCCCATTTTCTGGCAACCCTAAACCTGCTTTGCGGGGAAGTTATGTTTCCGCAGCTGAACAGTTCGTAACAATGCTATTTCCGAACTCATTGAGATTTTGCACATACGTCATTTAAATTCGCAGTCTAGCAGAAAACTGAAATCAGAAGGGAAAGGAAAGTGTCTTACAATAAAAACAACTGCTTAACACAAAACAAGGTCTTTACAGTATGAGCCATCATACCTAAAAAGTAAAGTTTCCACAAATTTAACCACTATTATGTATTAGTTCAAATGGACACCGAAACCGCAAATGCAATAACGAAACGTAATGTTTCCTCTGCAATGAGTTTCAAAACTTCTTTTAAACACATGGTATCTCATGTTTTATAGTAAATTTGTAGAGACATTAGGTTATTTTGAAGCAGGAGATATTAAAAATGAGCAATGTCCTCACCGGAATTCGAACCTCGGACCTCTCGAATACTCGCCGAGTGTGCTGACCCTTACTCCACGGCATGCTAAGAAGGCGGTAGAAATACCTTATAAATTAATTTCTAATGTACTTAAATTTAATATATTAAAAGTTACCCTATATGTTCCGAACAGATAGACAATTTTTCTTTGCAAGCAGGATTGTGCAAACAGTATTTGCAAGCGATTCGTGTTTCCTAAAAGTAAGTGCTGAAAAAGAGTAAGAAGAAAACTGAGTTCATCTTTGCTTATTAAGGGCTCTGTTATCAAACAGAAACTTTAAACGGGTTAATTAATTCTGCTCTTACCTCTGTTAAATCAAAATATCAATGAAATTCTCATGTTTTCCAAAAGTGCACCGCATTTTTTGCTCGAGACCACTGATTCACATACAACGGCATTTTCATCACCTTGCTAGATTAAATGATAATCGAAGCTGACCATGGCGCTAAATATCTTAAGTTACAAAAACCATTTTCAGATATTTTCAGTGAAATTAACATCCATTGCTTCACGATCCATTCGCAGTGTAGATTTGTGAAGTCGGGGAGAGGGGAGCATCTTACCTGGACTTTAAGAGAACCCTTCATCTTAAGGCCGCGGATTATGTTTACCCTTTAAAAAAAATTACGTGGTGACTTGCGTCATTACATCAGTCCGCCTTAGTCATTAGTACATTGTTTTCAAATGCAGACATTTCATTTCACCTCCAAGCTTCAAATTGTAATCCTTTCCAGGTTAAGATTACTAGACAAACAACATCTCCAGGCAATGACGTCACTTGGCGTACAAGAAACGAACACATAAAAGAAATAACAATTGCTTAGGAACACACTATGAGTCAGTGACGTTGTCGGTGAAGTCACAGAACAGCAAACCTTGTAGTGAAGTAATCTCACACCAGACATCCACACTGCGTAAAACCTTAGAATTCAATCTTGGAAAGGTTTATTCCGAAGCACTTTTTTCCAAAATATCTCGCGAAAATATAAATGTTGCAAACAAGAGGGGAGATATAATAGTTTGATAGAAAAATAAATAAAAGATACTGGGAGTCGTAATAGATAATTAAGATAATTAAGAGACTTGAAGTTTCCAGCAGCTGTTTGCTTACGTTTCTATTTGTAACGAAAGCAAGCTCAAGCGACCCACAACGAAAGAAAGATCCGCTACGGTGCATTTCTAAGTACCTCGAATCTAATTAAAGCAATTACTACGATCAGGACATTACAAGCAAAAGTAATCAAATAGCTTGTGTGACACCAGCAAACGAAACGACAGATTCGAAAAATAATGTTTTCAATGGAATCAATAAATAAATGTCACATTTAGAATGCTTTCACCGAAGTAAAAGAAAGCTGAAGACACATTAAAACGGTGGCTATTATTAGACTTTTCTTGTCTCTTTGTTATCGCCGAATAAAGCGTATACACTTGTAATTAACGAACTGTTCACGTAGTCGTAGATCCATGACAACAAAAAATGACACTCAATTGAGACAGCAAAAGGAATTTTGGAATGCTTCCAAAATGTCCTTTTCCCAGGAAGAGGCGTTTAATATAATTCAGATTGTTGCAAAGAAGGTGTCATTCCATCTGTCATGAAAAACAAAAGAAATGGTAATGTTTCGTTTTAGTTTTCTTTTTTTTAAAAAAAAGGCAGGAGAAAAAAGAAAGAAAGAGAAAGAGAAAAAAAGTTACTATTAGTAGATAACTTCCTTTACGTAGATTTTCTGGGATAAAAGTTGATGTTTTCTCCTGAATGAAAACAATGTTAGTAGCTCAGCACATTATGGTCTGTTAATCAGGAACTAAATACGTTAAGACTGCAGCAAATTAATTCTAATTAAGAAGAAACTCTTCCTGTTTTACGACTGAAAAAACCTTTACTGTTAAGTTCAAAGATAAAATTAAACGCGCAAATGTGCGATTAGATTCTGGTTTGTGGCCTTTCTTTGAATTTTATGCAACTTCATAAAATTCCTTAAAAGCAAATGAACTTTTTTTTTCCTCTTTCGTAAATTTAGCTAATAAATAAAAGTATGACGATTTTTTGAAAGCAAAGTAGTCTAGAATTCGTGGCACTTGAGTTTAAGGAACTATAATCTTCTATGATTTTTTATATAGCATTCTATGTAATTCCTACCACATGGGGACCATTAATAACCAAAAGGTTAAAACCACCAACCAGTGGTAATTTGACTCGGGAACAAATTTCTGTGGATAGGCTGACTGCAAGAAATCTCTCATGGCTTTTCCAATGTGCACTAAAGATCAGTTATTTCCCTCAAAATATTGTACACAAACTCATCCTTTCGCCTAGGTAAATAAGCAGGTGTGCTTTGCCGCGCAAGGTGAAAAAACGTAAACATGTACATGCAAATAATAAATAAATACGTGTCATTATACAAACTATGCCGGCATACTTAAATGCTTTGAGTAGTTTCAGTAAGCATTGAGTTTTTGTTTCGTCTACATTTTAGGAAAGCAATGAAGTACGTGCGCAGACAGAGAAAATGAAAAAAATTTAGCTCATGAAAAATCTAATTAATGAAACAAAAGAATGCATATCGCCGTAAAGCCGTATCGTCAGTCGCCAGCATAGATATCTCAGTTGTCTTACAGTCCGTCACTGAAGATGGTTGAAAAAGTAATTAACCTGAAGTGGCTTTTCAACGACTCTGTTCAGAATCTCTCAGAAATGCTTCGGAGAAAATCGAATTTGTGATCTCCTAAGTTAAGTTATACCTTCAGTGTCAAATATTCCTTACAGGTTAATAAAAATTATTTGCAATAAAAGATCCTTTTCAAATCAAAGCTCTGGTCATATATAAACCTTATTAGTGTAAAAACTCAAATAAAAAAAATAATTTGATTTTCTTTCTGGAAAACTGAATCTTATTTACAAAAAGGGAAACATGAAGAAAGAATTTCAAGATTGTAATGGTTCATTGCAGTTCAATGTGGTAAATTTGCTAACCAGATCTTTTGCAATATCTATGATGACCATCTGCATTTTGCATTCAGAAAAGGAAACACATACACTTCAGTGAAATAAAATCATTACTGAGAATTTTCTAGCCCCTAAAATTTGTTATTGAGCTCAGAAAGATTTTGGAGTTATTTTTCTTTATTTATATATTTGGGCTAATCGTTTAAATTTCAACTATTTTTTTTCCAAAATCTTTGCAGAAGTTCGTGCCACACAAGGCTAGTGCAATGAATTTGCATTGTTATGCCTGAAAGTATGAAAAAAAAGAAAGCTTAGAAAATAAAATATGTGTTCCTTGGAATTCGTCTCTTTACATCTTTACCTACAAAAGTTACGTAGGAAAAATACCACCCAGCGGGACAGTAGTTAGTGACTCTGACTATTGTACCGAAGAGCCCGAGTTCGAATCCCGTAGAAGGCATAGATGATGTAAATGTGTAGTGTCTTTGGGGCATGAGGTCTGAATATATGACCAGCCGAAAGTCCTGTTCTGTGGTTTGGTGGTAGGGGAAGAGGGTTGTGAGACCCTCGGACCCATCACCCGGGGTGCTCTTTCTTAAGACTTGGATGGAACTGAGCAAAGTCGTATTGTCATAGATATGGAAGCTTCTACCAACGACAAACGTAGACTTGTACTCCTTGTCACAAAGCAATTTGTGGGCTTGTTCTGATTAGGAGAGAGAAGGGAGATGAGTCCCAATAACACAATACTTAGGAAAAATACACTTGTAAATTAATGTCCCTAATTAATTGCAGTTATTTACAGCAAGTAAATGATATTAAATACGCTCGAGATATATAAATACAGGTACAGCACTAAGAATTAAGAAGCACTACTCATATTAATCTAAAGGTGTTTCATTTTCTTAATGTTCTTCTCCTGTTTGCACTATAATATGCATTTCAGATATTACGTTACTAGAACACCAGGCAATATTATGTTAGTTAGGCTGGTGTCATACATATATTTATTTTAGACGAACAACTGTTTCAAACAATTTTTCTACCTGCTTTACCATTGAAAGAAAGACGCACGATTTGTCCCTTTCTTTAGTTGTTCGATTTCAACAACTCATCAGCTATCAACGTCAGATGCCACTTCTAAAGAGTTGGCCTTCCAAAATGTTTTGCCACACAATTGAACGTGTGATACGACCTTTAGCCTATTAAAGCAACACATTCAGTTGGAACTGTAAGATTAAACCCAATATCGCTTAATATGAACATTTAGTTCAACCATGTTAAATTACCGGAGGAATTATCGTTTCATCTTTACCTTTCAATACCAGATTATCAAAAAATTACAGCAATGTAAAGCAACTGAAAGATTTATCGAAAATTCGGCTTGAGTTAAGCAAACTAAAACATAACTTAAATTATCATCCACTTCTTGGGAGATTGAAAGATAATAATTACCCAAAGCATTTACAGGTCAAGATTTTAAGCTTAAATCCTAATTACCCGGATCTGCTATTCGAAGAATACTAACTTAAATTTCAAACGAAAACGCTTATCAGTTCTTAAGGACAATGCTAAAGGTAAAGCCATAAGACAGAAGCCAAGTTGACGCCACGGTAAGTCTTACCATAGCAGGTTGAGAATGCCATTTCTCTCCTTCTAAATTTAGACTCAATTTCCTCTTTGAAACGCACATAATAATATATTCTTGTGGAATAGTAAAAACAATAGAAATACGGGAAAGATGCAAAATGAAAAATAACTTGTTAGTTTAAATAACCAAATTTAATATTTTATTGGGTTGTAATAAAGCTGAGTTAGTTGAAATTACAGATTAAACCTCCAAAGGACTTTTTAGAAGTGACAAGTGAAAAAATATATTTAATAGCATTCATTCTAGACAAGTACTCTAAAGGATTTTCTATGCTTTGTTTGGTTCTATTATAAAGGATATTTCCTCAGCAAATATTTTTGTACTACGATCTAAAAAATATTCCTTTTTAAATAACATTTATATAATCTAATATCCTTTCCAACAATATAATATATTTTATTTTCAAAATAATATATTTTTCAAAGATCGAAGGAGAACCTGAACTTATCTACTTCCATTTTCTTCCTAGAATAAAATGACAGTTATCTATATTAACACCATACGACTGAATACATATATGCACTTGAAAACAAAGTCTTTCACATGACATAAATATTTATCTCGGAAACCATGACACTGGAAAATTTAATGCCAACCTTATAATTCTGTTTTTAATTAAACGAATGCAAAGCATTTTAAAAGAGAAAACAGTGCGCTAATAAATGTTCTGTTTCAAAGGGATAAATCTTAAACGTGATGTGTTTTCCTTCGGATAAATTTGCATTGTTTGCTTTTAGTTCCACACAAATATCACTTTATTTAATCATTTGTGAAAGTGTGGTGAAGACAGAAAGCGGCAGAATAAAAATACACCGCCATTTCGCTGAGCGAAGCAAAAGGGTCGGCTGTGTTTCGGTCATCGCGTTTGTAGCTCCTTTCACTGTGACCGCCAAGAACTAAAGTCAGAAAGGATCGGAGGGAAAGGGGAGACCCTGACATTTGTTTTCTCGCCTCAATGGACAGAATGTATTTTGGCGCCGGTCCAGGGGGGACGGGCGCCAACATAAATTCTGCCACGCTTATAGGGAAGTTCTTTAAAATATAGTGAACATTTTCTGCATCTCAACAAAAGGAAGAAGAGTTGGATTTCGATGGACAGTTTCAGATAGAATTTAGCGTAAAACACCTTACGTTCTCTAACTGGAGAATAAAGTAGTATTTTGTTCAGAGTAAAAGGATTTTTCTATTTTAAAAACATCGAACTGAATAAGCTGTTATGAGATTAATTAAGAAATGGACTTAAAAAGAGTAATCAAGAGGATAGTATAATTTGAGTAAAACTAGTTTCTAGCTTAGAATGACTCATGAACTTAACCCTTTTTTGTCTTATTTAAAATATAGTGAACATTTTCTGCATCTCAACAAAGGGAAGAGTTGGATTTCGATGGACAGTTTCAGATAGAATTTATCGTAAAACACCTTAAATTCTCTAATTGGAGAATAAAGTATTTTGTTCAGAGTAAAAAACGTTTTCGGTTTTAAAAACATCGAACTGAACAAGCTGTTATAAGATTAATTAAGAAATGGACTTACTAAGAGTAATCAAGGGGATAGTATATTTTGGGTAAAACAATTTTCTGACTTAGAATGATTCAACTTAACCATTTTTTATCTTATTGTTGAGTGAAAGAGATTACATATTGAATAAAAACTGCAATTCGAATTTTAAATTTTGACATTTTTGGTTTAATATAGCAATATGCGGAACTATATTATATGTACAATTTGTAGGAGCAAGAGTATTGGTAGTCAGTCGGGTGCAGGATCTAATTCGGTTGTTAAAGAAAAATATACAGCAATTCCCCCTCCCCTCTCCGTTAACTGGAACTTGGTTAACATAAACAAAATTTCGGTCCCTTCAGAGATGCACTTGATCTTATAGGAAGTTTTATCAGTTAAAACGAATTTCGATGAGCACGAATTAGGAACTCTTTTTTAGAACGGTGCGTAATTAGATTTTTTTTTTCATTTAACACTAATTTTCGAAGTTTTTCGCATTTCTGTCTCTGTTTTTTATTGACGATCTGTGTCATTTGAAGCACAGTAGAGCCCTTGTTCTTCTGTACAAGTCCTCGGACACGACGTCGATCCCTCTCTTAGAAAATTGTGCTTGAACCGCAATTACGTCTTGTGGGTTCTGAGTCCAACTTTTGAAAACACTTGATATGGCTGCTTTTGAAAACCCAGTGAGATTTGCTCTCTTTGAATTTGAGTTCCCTGGTAACGGGGCTAACAATAAGCCCATTTTCAATTAGTGAAAACCTGCCGTTTTTAACAGTTCACTTTATTCACAGTGAAAAGCTCTCTTACGCCTTACTTATCCTAGCAGTCTAACCACATGTAACCCACGTTATAAAAAAATTTGCATACTTCATACCTAGCACGCATTCAAATGAAAGTCTCAAAGATTTCTAATTTATTGGCCAGTGTGTGTATCTCACAATGTTTGGCTAGTGTTTGGGCAGCCTTTGAATAACGCTGGAGCCAAGTTTGAATCTCGGAAGAGGTATGGATGTTTGTAAGTGCATAGTTTCTTTGTGACATGAAGATATTTAAAATACTTCCGAAAGAAAATTTCACTCTGTGGATTAATGGTAGACGAAGAGGGAGTTGGAGTCCTTTTAATTCATCTTTCGGAGTGTTTTCCATCAAAACTGGTATGAAGATATGCAAATTCGTGCTGCCACCTATGATTTGCAAAAAAGCCTTTTCCCAACGATAGGCGCAGCCTCCTGACCGCAATGAATTCATGAATCTGATCTACACTTTGTTCAGATCAAAGCATTAATCATAACAACAGCTTAAACTTTTTAAGTAATGCAAAACTACTTTAAATACTAAACGATATATAAAAGACAACTGAATGCAGTACTAATTAATTAACTTGCAATGTAAAATATGAACCAGTTATAACAGCTATTCATATATGTTGAGTCCACATGTAAATCAGTAAAATCCGTTACATTAAACGCGAAGCAGTACATTTTTTTATATGTTAAGTGTTCTTTAACAAAGCTTCAATTCTCTTATTAACTTTAAAATACTATTTCACAAATAATTTAAGTTTAACTTAAGTTTGACCATCGCGAGCACAACTTAGAAATAAAAATAGCAATCTGCATTTGATATAAAAAAGGAGCGAGATTTTAGATTAAAAGAATTCAGAAGTAAAATATATTTTATCAATTTTTATCAATCCTGTTTTAAAATAGAAAATGGTAGAATGGAAATGGTAAAGTGGCAGAATGAAAATCCTCGGTTACTGAGACAATTAAAAATTAACTGAGCTTTTATTGTAACCTCAGTTTATTTCTTTTACCGAGGGTTTATTGAAACTGCTTTACTGATCAGAAGGAAAAACTTACTTTCAAAAAACACTAATAATCGTTATTTTTAGATGCGTATAACACATAAATCTAAAAGCAAACATTTGAAATGAAAGAAACCGTCAGAAAAGAAAGCCCCATTAAAAAAAATAAATGGAAAAAAAAATCTTTTCTTTTTCAAATCTAAGTATAATAGAAAATTACGAGAAAAGCAAACATTCCTGTTTTTCTCATTTTGACGCGGAAAATATTCGCCCAAATGATCGTTTCTGGCTTATTTTTTGGAATTCTCTCTTTATTCGGAACTATGGTGTTAAGAAAGAGAAAAAGAGAAAAACTGCAATATTTTTTAAAGCAAACTGCCTTCATATTGCGTATGTTTATTCTCAATTGCAGAAAAGGCGAATATTTCAATTTTTCCCTCCCTCTGCGTTTCTTGCTTGGAGATGGGCAAAGGAGAAGGTGGGACCTTTGTAAAAACAAAAACCAGGATTATGTGCCGAGATTAAACTCCGCAAAAGGGACTGTCTTATTTCGTAGCCTCTTAGGTGCAATTTAGATGCCACAAAAAACGGCCAAAAAAGTTACATATTCTGGAAAAAGAAATAACGAAGAAAACGTCAAGTATTCATAACTACCGTTTGCATTACTTTTAAGGAGAAGATACAAACGCAACCGCCATGTTTTCCCACATTTCAATATGAACGGCAGACGCTTAGAATTTACCTTTTCAGAATATTGTTTTGACATGTGATGACACCCGAGTTTTCAACAAAATGTGAATTTTTAAACCGAGTATGATAATCGTTGGCAAAACTGATAAAAATGGCACGCTAATGCCAAACAAAATTTTAGAATATTTGGTGTAGATGATATTCGAATGCAGTATATGTATACGAATACGGATATGAATGCAGACAACAAATTTGTAACTCGAGTTTAGGAATAGGATAAGAAACTTTTCAAAGCAGTTTTACATTACTTGTCAGCGAGAAATATTGTAACATTTACTCTGCTAATGTTCATTTCTTAAAAAATGATTTAACTAATTAATTCAGAACTTATTTCAGGGATATATCAAGCTCTCAGTAATTAATTATAAAAAATAAGCAATCTCCAAAATATTCAAATTCCGTTACCGCTCGTAGAGAACTACCATTTCAAGTTGAAAAATCGGAACAATATGACAAGTAGAACTGTTCTGACAGAACAGTTGTACGGTTTATGGTAGGTTAAACAATTATTATGATTTGTACCATTACTATAACTCCTTCTTTCCGTAGTTCTCCACAGAATTCAAATTAGATATGTGATTATTTAACCGAGGGTTTGAATATTTTAGGGTTAGAGCTTTGGCAACCTCGTTTGCAGTTACGATCGTCAGCTTCACTAAAGTTAATTCCGGCTTCATACATTTTGCTAGTCACGTTAAAACCGAGCCTTTTTTAATTGCTTGAGTTGATCATTTTGTGTAGTCTCCGACTACGTAAATATGAGTTTCAGCTTATGTTAATAACTTATGTCAAATAATTAAAATATTTATGTTAAATACCTAAAATGTCAACTTATGTTAAATACTTAAAATAATAGAATAATATAAATAATAATACATAAAATATCTTTTTAAATCGCAAGTGGCAGAGTTTTTGTTTGTAAGCTCAAGTAGTGCCATCTGTTAAATTTTAAAGAGTTAATAAAAAGGTTATTTTAAGCTTCGTAGGGCTTTGTCATCTTAATACGGACTAGAGCTATAACTCTTTTGTCAGTCTAGTAGGGTTTGAAAGACATTGCTTTAAGGTTGCATGTGATTAACACATTTGTGTCTTGAATACATAAAAAAATAAATTTGATGTATATATCAGAGCTCAGAAAAACATCCTCCACTACGTGAAGCCCATTTTCTGTCAGTCTGTTCAGTGCAATGGCTGCCAAATACTTATTATTTTATGATTCCTTAATGTTCTATCGTCAGGCAAGTCTTCTACTGTCAATACGTCTACTTTTAGGCCTCTTCAGGCAATTTTAAACAGCTAAATTACATATGTTCTTACATTCATCTTTTATCAGTTCATATCATAAAATACAAGTCATTCTCCAATCTTATGCATCTTTGATGCATAAACCGATCGTATGAAAACCGACGATGTGTAATCAAATACCTTTGCAATAAAAAAATAAATCAATGAAAGTCGCAAACACTATATTACTGCTGATGAAAACTAGAGTGTAATAATTTATTTTAAACCCAGTGGGAGACCCATACAGTGAGTGTATAGTCGTTTAGTGAATAGTTCACATAACTGAATAAGAGTTACCGGCGGAGCAAGAAAATTATCTTATATCAAAATAAATTTAGACACTTATGCATACACTACGAATTACGTAATGATATTTATAGAATAATTTCCATACAATTTCACAGTTAACAATAAAGAAATTATACAATTAATGAAGCTTATTAAGAAATTAAAATCAATATTAAAACAAACCAATATCAACTATATATAATAATATATAATTAATATCTGTCACTATTAATTTAACACGATTTAAAACTTAAATAAATAAACTTAAAGTTGCGAAAAGCACACTGCAACATGAGTGAATATTACATAAAAGTACTTTATCAAAAGCGTTACTCACTAAAGTTTATTAAGTCTTGTAAAACAACTTGAGATATTATACCAGTATTTTACTGGTCAAAATAAATTTTTATGCGACATCTTTAAACCATTTTTAATTGTCTAACTTCACATAGAAAGAGTATATGGAATGGTATATGGATAAATTTACCCTTAGACGTTAAACAGCTGGTTTTAAACCTATAGACAAATTCTCTTTTCCGGAGTAAACATGTAGAGACATTAGGTTATTTTGAAAGCAGGAGTGATGAAAAACGAGCAACGCCTTCACTGGGACTCAACAGCGGACCTCTGGAATACGCGCCCAGCGTGCTGATCACTACACCACGAAGACATGCGAAGCAGGCGGGAGAAATACCTTATATACTCCGCTTTTAAAGGGCGATAGGGGACCCAATCTCCAAATCCAAAAGGTGGTGGAGAATCATCATCCACCACCTTTTTTAGTTCGAGCACCAGCGGAGAGACATTAGAATATTTCGAACCAGAAAAGAGAAGAAATGAGCAATGCCCTCCCCGGGACTCTAGAATATGCCCGAACTAAAAAACTTCAGTTTTTTAGTTCGGGCGTATTCGGACCTCTCGAAAAGGCGTCGAGCGAGCTGACCACTACACCACGAAAGCATGCGAAGAAGGCGGAACAAATAGCTTATAAACAGACTTATTTTCGCATGATATTTTTTTTCTGAGAGTGCCTGCACCTTTTGATATCAAAAGGAGTAGATTAGACACGAATTTAGTAAAACCTGATTAAAAACTCAAAATAAAATCCACAAGACGTTAATTTACGAAGTGATGATCAAGAAAATGAGACTGTATCATTCCACATAGTTACGTTTTTCTTGATGCTCAGAGCTGGCTCTTAAAAATTCCTTATCCGAGAATACTATCATCTAATAATTTCAATTTCATAAAAGTCCTAGTATTACGCTCTGTTTATTTTTTGACGGGCTCATTACATTCTCTTGACATGCAATGATTCATCAGACCTTTTAGAACTTAAAAACCTAACCTTTTCTTAAAAATGTACATTAGATGCTCTCGAATGACTCAATGAAACATGCTAAGCTGAAAAAATAGAGTAGCTATGCTTTAATGCATTAAAGTAAAGCATTAAAGATAATGATTCGGATCGCTTATATGAGATTCGCACTCAGTGTCTGATGCATCAGTTCCCTTGAGGAATGCTTACCATTACCTTAAAACTTTCACTTTTAGCCAAAGCTCAACTCGTCTGATATAGTTGATTTTCACGAGATTTGGCCATTAGATGATAAGAACTGCATATTGAAACAAAAACTGTTAAGGGAATAAAATTTAATGCATTCAAAATTGAAGTAAAAATTTTTAAGAGTACTGGGCCGTCTGCAAAAATGTCTTTTCATTTGCTATTACCAACATAACAACTAAATTACGTAAGAAATGAAATGAACAATAGCTTTCGGATTATTTTAGTTAAGATATTAAATGTACAAGGCAAAAATACCCAGTAATGCATAAGGCAGAATCGTTTCGTAGTAAATGCTGTCGCTATTATTAGCAAAACCAGCTACCAGTAACAAAAATAACTGGATTTTTTTCATACTATCGAAAATATTTTTAATAGCACAAAGTATTTCTTTAAATTCTTTAAATCATTTCGAAACTGAGTTAATAAGTATCAAACTCACACCTCTATCTGACTATTTATTTCTCAAATGTCTTTTGTCAGCCTCTACATCATTAGACTGTAAATTCTGTAATAACTTTTAGTTTTGCACTGAAAAGTAATACATTTTATTTATTCAGTATTATTTAAAAAGTACAAATAAAATAATTGACATAAACAGTAGATTATAAAAAACGCTTTTAATACATATAACAAACGAAAAATAAAATTAAATACACAAAACGAAATAGTGGTTATTGACTAGCCCCGTACCGTACCCTAGTGACTACTGTACCGAAGGACCCGATTCCGAATCCCGCAAAAGACATGGATGTTTGTAAATGTATAGTGTTTGTGCGACATGGGGGCACTCTAAATATATGGTGAGTCAAATGTCCTCTCCTCGGATTGTCCAACGGGCAAAGGGTGTAAGACTCTCGAGCCACCCCCGGGGTGCTTTTCCTTAAATTGTGGTTAAACTAGAAGTTCAGCCTCCATGACACTCTAACAATAATTTTTCTACGAAATATGGACTCGCCAACAAACAAGCAAACTAATTGCAGAAGGACTCTGATTTAATTTCTGTACAATTAGGACCCTGTAAATAAATGTAAACACCATTTTTTCAAAGAGTAGATCTCCCCTGATGACGATGCGGTGAAATAATTTTGGTGATGACTTAAAGATTAGAAGACACCGTAGGTACATAAGATGACATAATAACGGAGAAGAAGGAACTTTCAGAAATTTGCATACGTAGCAAGATACAATTTTATTTCTTGATGACTAACTCTGAAAGCACATATTCTCTTTTACACCGCACTATGGGGGCGGCAAGCATCCCACAATTTTTCGTAGCATATCACATTTTCTCAGAAATGGAAGATACAGAGAACATAATGATGCAACAGCACATAGCATAGCAAGAGGAAGGCAGGCAAAGGAAGTGCGCATTTCGAAAAGGGATATTTAGAGAGTTGGCGCCTTTGTTTAAATTTTGGACCGCGATTGGACAACAGCTTACGGCACTCATTTTTAATTCCTTAATCTAGAAACGCATAGCAAAAAAGTGATCAGGGCTGAATTACCTAAGTTTTGATGGAGTTAGGTGAGTATTCAGAAGTTAGCAAGTTTTCCATTCCGACTCAAAATGAGTTGCAGATTTATGTTGGCTTTGCTTTTGCTACCGAGTTTCAGTCTAAGATATTTGCGCTCTACTGAAGAAAAAAGGCTAATGAAGGCTCTATAAGAAGGAAAGGATATTTTTACTTCTATATTTCATATTTTTGAATGAACTAATAACTTTTTGCTGAAAAATAAGAAGGAAACTTAAGCAAATGAAAACTGAAAACGAAAAGAAAATTAATGCACCTAACAGCCCTAACCCCCTTTAAATTTACATAGTTAATTATAAATTTATAAAGTTTTACTGATAATTTTTCATGAAAAATACAGTCCAGAAGTGTTTCGAAAATGGAAGACAAATAATTGCATCAGCTTACCTCAATACAAATTGCTTAGTTAATTGTTAAATTATTTTCTTTCACGTTTGTTATTCTGTTATTGTTTTAGTGAAAATTATATCTTATTTTGTTTCCGTTTGCTCTTAAAGTGTCGTTAACATTTTCACCCTCTTTTCTTCCTGCGCTACCAAATCATTATGCGAAAATGCATTTACAACTTTTAAAACCTGAAAAACGCATGTGTGCGATGTTGTCGTCAAGCGATAATTTGTAGGTACTTTATTTTGTACCACGATATTTTTGACGATGATATTTTTAAACTGCGAAATTTTTGAGCCGCTTTATTTTCGACCAGATATTTTGTACTACAATGTTTTAGAACTGCGATGTTTTCTCTTTGCTTTATTTTCTCCCACGGTGTTTTGTACCACGGCGTTTTTGACTTGCGTTGTTTTCTACGCGACGTTTTCGTCCGCGATGGTTTCGACTGTAACCATTATTTCTTATTCATTTGTTTCTCACGTCATCGTTTCTTCAATCGTCACGTTCACGTCACCGTTCACCGCCTATGAAGGGATAGGCAATTTACATCCAGGCCTTCGCTAGGATTCGAATCCGGATTTGATTGTGGCGTTTTGAAAAAATAAGAAATTATTGTTCAGAAGATTTAACAATTTCGAAAAATTGGTACAGAATATGACAAACAAATAGTGTTTTTGAGTATTACTGTGGAAAATATTAAATGTTTTGATATAGAATAGTATATTAACGTATAAAAATATGAGTAATTCAAGAAACTGAGTAACTATGATAAGCAGTATGGAATTATGCTAACTTAAAATTTACAAATGAGTATATGCTCAGATAAACTTTGAAGGCTCCCAATTTAATTTTTTCGTATATAATTATTATTTTTTTTTCAGATAGGGGAGTGTAGTTAATTTTTTATATAAATGGAAAGTTATCGGGCAGTTCGAAAAGGCAAGTTGCTTTTGAATAAGAAACGGAAGTCT
This sequence comes from Stegodyphus mimosarum, assembly GCA_000611955.2. Lineage (NCBI taxonomy): Eukaryota > Metazoa > Arthropoda > Arachnida > Araneae > Eresidae > Stegodyphus > Stegodyphus mimosarum. The sequence continues at coordinate 263,609 of KK113606.1, read as the reverse complement.
TTACTGCCTAAGCACTGCTCAACCATTAGTAAGCATACACTAATTCTTTAATGTGGATTTGCTCATAGTATGGAAATATTTTTATTAAGAGAAAGCTGTGGAGTTTTAAAGTTTGTACAAAATAAGCAAATTAGAAATGTCAATAGAAAGCATAATTTTACTAATATTATTTCAAATGTTTCCAATGAAAAATTAGTTACATTATGAAATTTCGAAATTTCTTGTGGTTTTGCAAGATGTATTTAAAATTTTTATGTTTGAAAAGTTTTAAAAGCCTTTCCTAAACAGATATAATTATGAAGGTTATTTATTTACTTATTTTATAATCACAAAATTATATGCTCCATATTATTATTGTAAGGCAGTCTTTTTCATCGCATACAGATATAAACTAAAACTAAATACTAACAACTAAATAAAAGATTCATCTCCTTCTTCCTCTTAAAACTGTGAAATTTCCCCCACCGGTTGAGAAACCCTGGTCTAGAGATTGGTGACGACTAGTAACTGGTGGTTCGAAGCTTGGAAACTTTCATTGATGAAAAAGAATACGATTCCGATGAGGCACTTGAAACGAAATATTCCAAGGCCTTTCTTCAAAAAGCCAGTTGAATTTTTAAGAAGGCATTAAAAGGCTACTATTGGTTCAGACTGGGAATATATGTGGTTAAATTATTATCTGATTTGTTTTTTATTGTTTATTGTTTTGCAAATGATTTGTAACATGAATTTGCAGAACATCATCATCTGCATTTTTTCTCACAGTGATGCAAGAATGGAAACACTGCAAATATATTCCACACAATGGCTAATTGCATGACTAATATTATGTTAGAGCCTGGGCATTATAATGGTTTATTTCATAAGAAAAAATTTAAATATGTATCGATGAGCTATACATTCTTTAAATAAAAATTAATGAGTTTTCTTTTTCCTAGAGATTTAATTTTGCATATATATAAACATCATGTAATTATACATCAGTACCTTTTTCATTAAGGTTAAAACTATTAAATGAATTTTCCTAGTTGATTACGTCTACCTATCTGTCACATCAATATTAATGACCTATCATTGTTGTATCTAATTTATTAAGTTATCAATCATTTATAATAGCGTTTTTCAATTAATAATTATTCCATATTGCTTTGAGAATTCCGAAAGATTATTTTTATTATGTCTATGTGTTATATCTTTGAGTTGATCTGATATTATATATATATTTAATATTCAACACTGTATCTTTTTGGGGGAAAAGAAGATGTAGTATGAAGGATTCTCACGCATCAGAGAACGCTTCAGCTACTAACGCATCACGGAAGAGCTTACGGTTAAAAGTTTAAAACTCTTTAAACATTGCTAAAAACTAAAAAAATGTAAAATACAGAGTTCACATAATTATTGATTGGATGAAGCTATGCTTTAAAAAATACAGAATAAGAGACAGGAGAAAAAAGACAACTTATTGAGTTTTATTTAGAACTTTTCAGAATTTTATATTAATGCACTTCAACATGAGTACCATTAGTTGCTTGGAGCATATTAAGTCTGTTCTCATTTTGCCTCTAGACGCTATTAAACATCTGAGGAACCACAACGGCTGTTTCTATTTTTTAATTCTTAGATGCTGCGAATCTTTGCAGCATAAACTCGGTTCTTCAGGTATCTCCAGAAAAAGAAGTCGAATAGTCTGATGTCCGGAGAACGGGTTGGCCATGAATTAGTCCACCTCTACCAATCCAACTATCTGGGAATGTTTTATCAATGAATTCACACACGCACATATCTGTAGCCAATGACAGGGGGCCTATCTTGTTGGGAAAAAAGTTTAGCTGCATTTCTTTTAAGTGTAATACAGCAAAAAATCTCAGCATATCGGAGTAGAAGACCGAATTAATTGATAATTCCGAAAAACAAGTTGGGATCAATCACCTTTTTTATGAGTTAATGCGTACCAAACGTCAATTTTAGGGCTACCTCTCTCAACGGCGAATGGATTTACTGGGAATGCGTACAAACCCATCTCGAATAGCAGAAACATTTTTATCACTTACGTTTGGCCTACATGCACCTCCTTTATGCAAAAATGTCCTGTCTCTCGAAACTATTTTAACCATCTATTAATTGATTGTTCCGTCAGTAAAGGTTCATTAAATTCATATCGGAATCATCTCCGAGTTGTTTTAGTAAACAAATTTCTAGCTGCCAATCGCAAAAATTAGACAAAATGAAATTCGTTGAACTAAAGATTGTATCAATACATATTATTTCTCTGTTACTTCGTAAAATTTATATTACATCTTAATTTCGTTATCCAGTGATTAAATTATGGAAACCCTGTGTTATACAAAAAAATTATTTTGTGCGGATCAAATTATAGTTAGTAATAAAAATTCTTCTATTAATTGCAAAAACCTGCAAATATTCATGAAAATGCTTAGAAAGATATACTTTAAATTCAATGTATTTTTAATTGATATAAATTACATACATTATCAAAAAAATTAAAGACGTTGTTTTTTGATTCCACGCAATTCATTAATCAAAATTAGATTGATTAAATAGGAAAATTAGAAGATAAAAGTAGCGTGATGGCAACGTTTTTCAAAGTCGTATGGTTAAAATATCTCCTTATAGATACTTTCCATTCTTTGACAATCAGTTTTGGAGCTACGCACGTGTCAATGGACTTTCTTTTGTCAGGCTGTGAATTTTCATGTTGATGGATGAAATTCACCTCTTTCTGAGTATATGTTTAACTCAATTCTAAATTCAAAGTTTTAAGAGCAGAGAATAATTACTGGTTAATAGAAACTTCTATATAAATTGGGGCTTTATTGTTTATGCTACTGCGCGAAGAACAGGTTATAAAATACGTAAAAACGTAGCTTTTTGTACCGGTTTCTCCACTGAAAAGCTTTGAATATTATTTTTAAATGTGGTAAGAGTGTATCAAAATATGTTACTTATTATCATTAAAAGTCTGTTAATGTGCAAGAACGGTTTTTTTAAACGAAAGAAAGGAAGTGTTTTATTATCCTTTGTTAAAAGGTAAAATACAAAGAAAAAAAACATTATATCCATAATTTCCATTGTTTTGCTCAGAAATCCTATAAAATATAATAAATAAAAATGTGTCATTTCACGATACATTGCAGAAAATTTTAAATAAGGTAATATTTAAATCCCCATATATATAATATATAAACATACATAAGTATATATGTATATAAGTATATAATATATAAGTATATATAAGTAACATATAAACTCATGTAATATACACACTCATATTATGTTTTCATCTTGATTCTTAATAAGAAATTGTAAAGAAAATTTTATAAAATAAGCTTTTATTTAGAACTCACATAAAATTTATTGAGCCAAAAAATGAAAAAAAAAACGATTATTATATATCATATAGTTTAATGGAAGCGAGAGATTCAAGAATTCTCTTTAACTCATCTACAATCATTATATACAACGAATTAGAAAAGCATCTTTGATAAATTTACAGTGAAAATGACATATACTTTGACAGCGAATTTCGACTGTTACATTTCGCTTAGGCACCCACGTCTTTGCTTTCGTGTTTCGATTTCGAAACCGCATCACAAAGAGCGATTGTGTTTCGATTTCAGGGAACTTTGTTTCGCAAAAACAAAGATCAGTTTGCGTTTCGATTTCGGAAGAATTTGTGTTTTCAAATCGAAACTACTTTCGAAACACAAATTTAGTTCACTGATTAGTGTGAAATAATGGCACCTTGAACCTTGAAACTGTTTTCCAAGTGAAAGGAAGAACCAATTGTTTTGCTTTTGTTTCCTAGCATATTTTTTTTAATGCATAAAATTGCTCAATTAATATTTTTTATCATTCTTATTTTAAGAGAGACTGACGTGTTGTTTTATAATCTGTAAAAATTTCGAAACTATGTTACCCACGTGTTTTTAGGTATTGAAAGTTTAAAATGATAAACGTCAAATACTCGAAAAAATCGAACGATTTTCGAAAATTCCACAAAAAATCGGCAATAAAGTTTAGACGAATTGCATTTTAAAGATTTTTATTCTATATATTATATGTATAAATTCTATGTGAAACTTTTCTTCAAATTAAAGATGCATACTGGATAAAAAATTAAAACTGCGTCTCAATCTATCTAAGCTCATATCTAACAGTAGATTATAATACTAATTTATATTATGAAGCAAAATCTTATTATCCAAGACTGCAATTCAAAAACAAGGTTTATGACGCCAAGTAAGAATGACTGACGTGAAGACAGCGTGAAATGAATTAGAAATATTTAATGTGACTATTTTACGCCTCTGAGCAAGAAGAAAAAGGCTTTAGAAGCAAACGCTCAAGCATGGGCATGGCACTGTCTAGAACGAGGATTCTTAACTTGTGATCTACAGCCCCCCTGGAGGTTTCACTGGAATCGAGTAGTGTCTACACGAAAACAAACTTGTTTGCTAATTTCAAATACAGAACAAACTCTGCCTAACTTTTGTAATAACATATTCTTTTGGTACAAGATTTTTTAATCCTAATAAAAAAGCATTGGGATACGAAATATTTAAAGGAAATTTTTGAATTTAATATATTAAAATTTATATTATACATTCGTAAATAAGTCATGGATTAATTTAGTCTATTGAATTGTGGTCACCAAAATAACTTGTACTTCATGATGTAACAAAGAAAATATAACATACAATAGAAACACTGCTGTATATAGGAAGTGTTGGTGTTTCGGATACTGCGATTTTATGAATTTATAGTGGTTAGAGGAGCCGAGTGTGATGCCAAATGGCCCGGGTTCGAATCCCGGAGAAGGCATGGTGTTGTAACTGTCCGTCCCTTCATAGGAGGCAAAGGTGGCCCACCTATTAGGTGCCTCCATAATAAAGTGGCCACCACTTCTGGCCTTAGTAGTGGCCCAGTCGAAATCGGCTGAGGGCCCGCCATTGGTTTAAAAAAAAAGTCTCATTAAAATTACGAAATCTTAATTTTGTACGTCCCTATATATTTAGGAAAAATGTTACACAGCAGAAATAAACTCGTACTGCATAACTTGTACTGTAAAATAATACATCAAAATTGTCAACCATCAATGAGATATAATTGATAATTTTTACACATCAAAAGCAATAGATTGTTGGGAGAAAATAATGATAGACGACGAAATCTTAGAATTTGAATGTTTCTTAATTTCACAAGGTTGCTTTACGGTCTCATGTTGCTTAATGGACAAGTCGTTGCCTTCACAGCCAGACCAGTACCGTAATGGAGTTGGTAATTATAATATGTTATTCGGAAAAGTTTATCGTTAGTTTTAAAGCAGCACAGATGCCTACTCGATCTGCCGAAGATGAAAATTAAAAACTAATTTTTCGCAGGAGGCCTGTCACGTAGGAGGTAACACTCTGAGATCAAAATTCTAACCGATAATAAAGATGGCAATGTTTTTCCCCTCCTTTGATGATGGTGCGACTTCATTTAATTTTTTATTGATTGTGACATTTTTTGGTACAAAGATTTATTTATTTTCAATGATTACAAACTTGATTTTTGTATGTTCTATCCTTCTTATAATAACGACCCTAGGGCACAAGAAGATCTGTCTAAAAGCCGTTTCGGCTGACCCCAGACTAGCAAAATCATAAGGTTGCTTTATCCTAAGGCAAGCCATTTTTTAAAAAAATTTAGGAAAACAATTACTTATGTATAAAGGTAACTTAGCATTATATGGCATTTAAATGAAGGCAAAATTCAGCGTTAGATTGATGCTGATTTTATGGAATACTTCTATGTATTTTAACGGCTCCGTGTTTGCTTTTGTCAAAACCCATGACCATTTTCTGCACACAGTGTAAGAACAAGTCAGAAGTTTAATTTTAATGAAAAATTTTCATTAGTTTAAGAGCGTTAGGAAATTTACTAATTGCGGAATTCAGTTTTCGAAACTGAAAAGAAATACTATTATAAAATGCAGTTTCCTTCAACAAGTTTTAAATAAAAGTGACCAAAAAACTTTAGACAGTGCCTTTTTATTAATATATGAATGACTAATTTAATTAAAAACAGCTAAATTTAGGAGCAAAAAAATGTAGAAGCAAAAAATTTTTAAAAATTACCTTCTTTATTGGCTTTTTTCAACTGCTTGCTCTTTCAAGTGTAATGCATGGTAACAATATAAATACTATATAATAAAATGTGTTTTCATTCCATTAATTAAAAAAATTTCATTAAGGGAAGTGCATACATCATGCAAAACATTTCATAGTGTCCTACTTCATGAAAAACTCATTCTCTGTAACTGACATACGCAATTAAAAAATTTTAATTAACATTCAATAAAATTCATAAATAATCACATATATATATAACGATACTTTTCTGCTTGATCGTTTTTCTATCCTTATCGGCTTACAGTTTTGCTCTTTATTTAAGCCTGTTGTATTAAAAACTATGTTTTATATAACCAAATTATGTGCGGTATAATCATGTTATGTCTTATATAGTTAATTACATTATTCAGTGCCTATGTTGAATCTTCAAGAGTAATGTTCAAGAGTTTGAATGCAATTATCAATTTCGGAATGTAGCTCTAGATAGTTGCGGGATCCGGGCGATACTCGATTAGTCTATGCAAGCCGCCCGGAAGTCCGGACCTGCTCTTTCCTGTCACCTGCCCTTCAGATTAACTTTTCTGGGCTATTCTGACGAAAATTAGCGTTCTTCTTCAAGGAGCTGCCGAATCTGTGGACCATAAAACACACCGGCCTTTTTCTTTTCAAATGACAGACTAAGAAATGTAGAAATGAGATACTTGAAACAGTCTGTTTCAGTTGGCTATAAAAAATTTCTTCATGAGACACAGTTTTATATGCAGAGGCGGAAATACAATGTTCTTTCTATCAACAAACGGCTGATCTAAAACTTTTGGATCACAAATTTTCAGATCAGATCTTGGCGGCCAGTTCAACTGCACCCAAAGGTTCTCATGAGATCTGCTGTCCAACATACACAAAAAACAGGGATACTTGATATTTCCGCGTTGCTGGATTAGGAGGAAACAGAGTATTTTAAGGTCAACACAAGTGATCCACTGGTGCATGTGTTGCAACCAATCAATGATAATGGTTCACTTTATGTTGAATACTCTTCTTCCAAACAAACTGAATGGCTATTAGGATTGCACCAGAAAAATTTTCCTTGGGGAAGAAGACACTTCAAGCTCCACTTTGAGCTATCGATGATCAAGCGTCATTGAGTTGCGTTCTAGTCTTAAATTCCCAACTCTTCCATTAAACCATATACGTTATGGTTTAATGGAAGTTACAAGTCCATCATCACATAGAACGTATTGCAGAAACGCATTTTCTTCTTGTCAGCCAATAGAAGAACTGTAGTACGTCCGATGATTTACACTTGATGCCGCGGAGAGTGGTCACATTTAGATAAGGTGTAGAGAAAAATCTTTACCTGGTAGAAGGAAACTAAATACAAATTTAAAATCATCATATCTATTTAACTCTGAAAGAACTCAAAAATCGAATTCAGGTGAAACTGTGTTACAAATTGTTCCTAAGTGTTTTCCGGCTTTATATCTATCAACGTCGCTTAATTTTAATGAAAAGCACATACGTGGAATTTTCTCCATTCTATGTTCGACTGCAAACAGCGAATTTCCAAGAGTGCTTTTGCTTTACTAGCGTTTAGTATACTGTGATAAATCAACGTAATGGTCATAGTAAATAATGTACAGTATATTTTACGTCATATAAATAGCATCTATTGAAAAAATCTTGTCAGCATAAACATTCATACGAAAATTCAATCCTTTTCTGCGTTCCACTGATGGTCCTGTTCAGCGTCAAAATATGAAGTACAATTTTGAAAGGTTTCAAGAAGCTGTGTAAAGTGGGCTATGTTTAGCTAACAAGAATAGGAATTAATGGTGCATAATGACAAAGTCCTATACTAGCTACTATTTAATCCGCTTACTATCCATACGTGTTCAACTGTTCTGTACCTCTGCTCGTAAGAGGATTTTGTCTTTGTCGGTATAATAACATTCTATACCGCTCAATTAATATAGTACATAAGTCATGTAAACAAACATTATTATGAAATGTCTTCGGCGTTCCATTATAAGTTCAGCTGCTTATGCGTATAATATTATACTCTCAGTAATGTTATTTTTTTATAAATAATCATCGATATTGTGTAATTATTTTGCAGTTTACATTTTATCTTGTAATTTCTTTTAATAAAAAATGGAAAAGTGTATTAGGGAAAAGAAAAGAGTTAAATTAGAGAGCCTGTAATTAACGTATATTAAATTTTTGCAAACAAAGAAAATAATTCGTTAATGCAAATGTACTTTATCTAACGTCAATTAAATCTAAAAGCTAACTTTCATAATAATGACTGCACCTTTACATCGAAACCCCGCCAGCAAAGTTAGAGTTTGAAAAAGCAGGAAATGCGAAAAATGGGTAGGGCCGTCGGGGGACTCGAACTCCAGATCTTCCGACTTCTAGCTGAAGGTGCTTTCCAATTACACTACGAATGTAGACGGCAAGAGGAGAGAAAGGTTTTCAAAACTAAAACCTAAATTTCTGCTTAAATAACTGCGACCCAGTTCCGTAGTGAAGGTGTCTTTTTTCAACTTAAAATGACTCGAGTTTCTTTATATGGAAGCGTCCTTGAGAAGGTTTCTGTTTTAGTGAACTATGGCCGACTTGTATAAAAATTTCGACACTTTAATGACGTTCCTCCAATCCCTAAGAGAAAAAGCTAACCATAACTTAAAAATTATAGACCGTTGATTACAAATTGTATCCGCCCCCCCAAAAAAAATAATTTTTAAATTATTATTAAAAAATTAAAGCTACGAATCACTTTTTTGCGTTGACCAAAGCAAAGCAAATATGCTTAATTCTTAAGAAGGGAACTACAGAAAATAATTTATAAAATACATACAAAATTCTCATAAAAATTAATTACATCTTCAAGCATCAGTAATTATACGAAAATAAATGTTGAGAAGAAAAGAAGTAGTTCCTTTTTGAGGGTTATTTGCCGCACTGGTTTGAGACTTGCTGAAGATGCGATGCTAAATTGCACTCTTTTCAGGACTTTGGAGTTACGTATAACGACTGAAACTTAAATGTATAACATAAAGTTTTATTAAAATTATGAATGTCAAGCCAAAACAAACCGCGTAGCACAATCATGTAATTCAATTTGATAAGAGTAGGAATATTTTTTTCTTCTTATCATTGAACGTTTATTCAAGCAGTAGCGGTTTATATCAGGCTTACAGACGATGTTTATACATTTTTAGAACGATTTTGGAACCCTCTAATTAATGTTTAAAATGTAAAGAGCATTTTTTTAAATATTCCATCTGATGGCCCTTTTTTCTGGACTGTAAGTCTGAAAATTACGGAAGGTCAAGCCAAAAGAAACCGGTAGTACAATCATGTAATGCATTATTGTAATTCAATTTGATAGAGTAAGAATATTTTTTCTTCTTACCATTGAATGCTTATTCAAGCAGTAGCGGTTTATACCGAGCTTACAGAGGATTTTTATACATTTTAGAACGATTTTGGAACCTTTAATTAATGCTTAAAATGTAAAGAGTAATTTTTTTTAAATATTCCATCTTATAGCCCTTTTTTCTAGACTGTAAGTCCAGAAAAAACTTCCACTACTTTCCAAAGTCTATCAAACGTGGTGGGTTTGTGCTTAGAAAGATCTCTTTTCAAGGTACCAGAGGTACAATAGGCCATAGATAAAACTCCAGAGGACTACCCAGGAGGACATTGAAAGATATATATATATATATATATATATATATATATTCAATGTCTGTATCAGTTTTCCTTTTTTCAAGGAATGTTGTGATACTTTTCGAAGTATGATTTGTTGTTTTGTCTGGATGAAAATACACTCTTGAAAGTCACTGGGGTAAAGAAATGGAATTTCTTCTGTAAATATCGGGCGTAACACTTTTCCTTGACAGTAAGTTAAATTGACTGATTTTAATATTTTTTCCACTCTTCTTATTTTGAATTTCTCATTGCAAGGGAATCCTGCGACATTATAAAACCCCTTCCTGAAACTTTCTTCTCATTGACAGAACCAGGTTTGTACGTATTTTTCTCTTAGTTTTCCATAATAAATAGACCCCCCTTTTTTTTCCTGCAGTCATTTAGGTAAACCCATGCTTCTCCATAGGTCACAATGTATTTCCATTTATTTCCTCCTAAATAGCTTTCATACAGGTTTCTATATATTATTATACTTTAAGGAATATGCCTTGGAAAAGGCTGGTGAATATTACGATTTTTAGCTTTTCTGATTTAAAAGTCTTGGTTCATTACTTTTTTATGTAAAACTTGCAATTGATTTCTGCGTCGGTGGATTTCTTTATTATCAATTATTGAACATTAGAAACAGTACTAACCTTTTTCTGGTATTCGTTTGGAGTCTTCTGTCCTCTTTACACGTAGAAGTAATAATTGAACGTTTCTCTCTTTTCGATTAATAAGATTATTTATTTTTGTTATTATTAGTAATAATCGGATTGCGTTATGCAACCATCATCTAACTTCCGTAACTCTTTTCATGTTCTAAAATAAGCACAATAACAGCATTCATAATATAATTCCTGTTTTACGTTTCTCTTAGCTTGTCAGGAATTACCATACTCACCTGTGAGTGATCACGTGGTGTAAGATGGGGCAGTGCAAATGTTTTAGGATTCATGGTACGTGTCACCAGTTGATTATTTACATTTCCTTTTTCCAACAAAATGAAGGCACACCAGTGGCTCAATGGTAAAATCGCTAAACACTGGTAAATTTGATTTGTATTCGAATCCAAGCGAACAGGCTGGCTGCATGGGCGATTTTGTGGTCTTTCCCATGTATAAATGTGTTACGAGATAGTTTCGCTTAGAAAGTCCTCCACGAATTTCCTGCCCTTAGGCAGGTAGTCCTAGTGTACTTTGCCACAATAAACTAAACCAAACTAAACCAAAATTCTGATGGCCTCTGCAAGTTACTGTAACTAAGATGTAAATAAAAATACGCAACGCAAAATCAAGTACGTATGTTACAGGTGTAAATGCTGAATTAAGCAGCTAAATCTAATATTTAACAGCAAGCAGAATTAAGTTATTTTTATTCAAACCTGAAAGAGGAAAGAACAACTTATGAATTCCTTCAAATGTCTTAGCATTTTGAAAATTCTTTTCTGATGGACATATACGCTTTAAATAGATTGTTGATTATTAAGCTGTATTTTTGTTTGAATATTTTTTCTTATTAGAAGGCGATTTTAATACACTTATTTGATTGAAATCTTTACGTTTTCTTTTAGTTTTATGTAATTATGAATTTATAATTATCCTCAACGGAGACACCCTGTTTCATATCAACAATATTTCTAGTAAAGAAAAAAGGAGGAGGAGTAGAAAGAAGGAAAATTTGTTTCCTCTAACTTGATGATGATTTCATTATTAAAATTATCTATTACTTACAATGATGATGATTTTCATACCAGGGGAGAGGCGAGTATATTAATCAAAAAGGAGATTTAATAGTTACGAAAATCAAAATTGCAACTATGTATTATAACGGCAATTATATTTTGAGGTATTTTTTCCGCCTTCTTCGCATGCCTTCGTGGTGTAATGGTCAGTACGCTAGGCGCGTATTCGAGAGGTCCGTGATTTAAGTCCCGAAGAGGGCATTGCTCATTTTCCATGTTTCCTGCTTCATGCTTCATAAAAACCTAATGTTTCTACACTGGCGCCCGAACTAAAAAAGGTGGGGGATGATGATTCTCAGGATTCGACGATTGGGGCCCCTAATGCTCAGTCGCCCTTTAAAATGGAAGAGTATATAAGGTATTTTCTCCCACTTTCTTCGCATGCCTTCGTGGTGTAGTGGTCAACACGCTCGGCGCGTATTCGAGAGGTCCGTGGTTCGAGTCCTGGCTAAGGCATTGCTCATTTTTCACGTCTCCTTGCTCATTTTTCACGTCATAAATACCTAATGTCTCTACAATATTATATATGATAATGAATGTGGAAACTTTCAGTTCAAAACATAAAAGTGTAAATTAACTTCACGAAAATAAAACGCAGGTAATTTATCAAATTAATCCATAAACTAAAAATTTCATTTTTATTAAGAATAATAAAGTCAATGTGTTGCTGGTATATTTTCTGTGTTAATCACGCATGTAGCCAACAAATAATCATCAAAATAACTAGAAGCAATGAGCTCAGAGCGGCTGAGAGAAAAAAAATAACAGCAACAAAATACTTTTACCTTATATCACTTAATTTGCAATACTTTCCAAGCAGGTACTTCAGTTCTATTGTATAATAAATATCTTATACAAATATTTATGTAGAACAAAGTAATTGACAAATATTTTCATATTTTTATTATCTTCAATGCAGCAAGTTTTTGTATCATAACCTTCTCAGATATAAGCGAAGCATTTTCTGAATTTGATTCAAACCAGCTGCCAAAAAAACGAATCAGATACGTATTAAATATTTTCTTTAAAAAAAGGAACAGAACTAGAAAACAAAATTTCCTACGTAATTTGCTGTTCGTGTGTAGATACGTAGTTCTTAATTATGTTCTGTTACTCGTGTAATATTAATTTAATCCCAATGAAACAACAGTGTAATTAAGTGCAAAAGTAAACTTAATTATGCATTTGCTTCAAATAAAAACAATTACATAATTACTTTAATTAAAATTCATTGTGGCAATTAAGTGATGAGGTAAAGATTTTTCTCTCCGTTCCTTTATTCTATATAAATGTATACTAAGTTAGAAATTCGAAGCGATTTTCCACAAAACTGAACATCAGGAATTCTTTTTCATGTAAAATCATTGTTAATTTTTGCTGGTTTAAGGATCATGTGATCCTTTATACTCTTCTATATTTACTTAAGTACTAAGAAGATTGGAAAAGTATAATGTATTTCGTTATTTCAGGTAAATAAAATTTATTGAACGGTGCTCTACAGTACAGCATGACGTGGTTATGTCACGCTGTTTAATAACATAATCATCCACTTTCAGTAAATACTTATTTAAACGCTCAATTATTAATAATAGAAATCCGCTTCTGGTCTTGAAGCTACCGCAGAACCGTTCTTTGCACCTGTATGTCAGTGGTAAATTATTGTTCTAACTCCTGTGCACTTCACGAGAACGTCATATTGTGAATGTTGTGAATTATTTCATCAACCTGTTGCTGTTACTTATGCTCACTTGCCTGAGAGTATCATCAGCCAACCCACGAAATTCCTCTTGGCAGGGAGCACAAAGTAACGCCCATCGTTGGCAACAGCCTTGAGCTCCATAAAGGTGACAGCGCGATTTAGCTCAGTTCCGCCCCCAATTTTGATGGAGAGCACCCCGGGGGACAGGTCCGAGGGTCTTCCCTCTCAACTTCCACCAAACCACACGGGAGAACTTTCGGCTCGCCGCATATTTAGAGTGCCACCATATCGCACCGCTACTATAAATTTACAAGCATCCATGTCTTCTCCGGGATTCGAGCCTGGGTCCTTCGGCACGGCAGTCAGCGATACTGACCACTAAACCAGTTTCATCAACATGTAGTACAATTTAGTATTTCGTGATCGATGTTGATAGCCTTCCTTGCTGATGGACATCAGCTGAATCTGTGCGACTGTGTTCGGGCTGCTGATATTATATAACTGCAGCTGGTTGTGACGCTAGTTTTGCCACCGACTCCTCTGTTACTTTTACAATGAATTTTAGGTAAAATAAAGGCATTTTATCTAGAAAATGAGTCAAGTTTCCAGTTACCGTGCCATTTGCTATCTAGCTACAATGCATCTCATGATGTTATTACAAGGCAATTGTAATAACATCATGAGATTCACTCATTACAGTCAGAAATTCAAAAGAAAATGAGCCGTGTGCTGCCATTTCTACTTTTCTTTGCCTATTCCCCTCTATATGAGGAGAGTGTATACTTAATAACGTACCAAATTCAGTCAACGAAACGCATGAAAAGAGGAATTCTCCCTTCCTGTCCTGGACCAGCAACAGCTGAGCGGTAAAGTCGCTGAACGCTAGTAGTTCGGTCCAGGTTTCGAATCCCTGAGATCGGGCTATCTGCATGGGCATTTTCATGTTTTTCCCCATGTGTAACGGGTATACAAACAGATTTTCCTTTGGAAGCCCTCTCCGAAAGCATCCATTCTCTTAAGGAGATAGCCCTCGTATGCTTTGTCATAATCAAATAAACCATCACACTATTACCCTTTCTCCCCTTTTCCCCGCACAATGCACGTTAGAGCGTGAATTGCATGCTCTCACGTTGCAGCTATAAAAAGAGAATATTTACTCTTTAGCAATAAATTTTAATTTACTATTACTTCTCAATATGTTAGAGGTGAACCATCAGTATTCAATACTATATGAGAGAAACGTTTCCTCTCTAGTTCTGCCAGTGGAACGACTTTTTACACCTCTACGATAAATCTATGACACTTTGTTTAACAATCTTAATTATTTTAAAATTTTATAAATATTTCCCCTTCAGTTCTTAAAACTGATGATTTAAAATTTTTATCATGAACATTTTATTACTTTATAGCTATGCAATGTTCAACGAAGTTAATATGCTTTGAATAATAACTTTGAAGTGCAAACAGTGCTAACGTCCACACATTATATAATGCTAACGGAATTATTTTTTTTTAAATTTTGGTGTTAAGCAGCATGTTCTTTATGAAAATTCAGGGTTCGTTTCTGTTATTAGGTAATTATTACTGAGCGCTGATGACCTTGTGTTTAATGTTGAATAGATAAATGAAATAAAGGGAAAAAATGGTCATTTATGGTAATTTTAAGGCTATAATGGGTTTTGTTTTGTTTTTCTTTGATTATGGTGAAGCACTCGATGGCTATCTGCTTAAGGGAAGGGCTGCCTTCGTGGAGGACTTTCTAAGGAAGAATAATGGGTTTCGTGGAGGATTTTCTAAGGACTTCTGTTGTCGAGATTCGAATCCCGGGCCGAGCTACCAGTGTTTTGCGACTTTATCGCTCGGCCGCTGGTGGACCAAAACTATAATAAATAGCACAAATGAATAAATCATTGAAACGTACTTCTAATGCTGTAAACATAAGACCAAAATTTCCTTTAATACAGGAATTATGCCACATATTTGTTGTCAAAGGAATGAAGATTATCTATTGCGTAAAAGTGTCGAAGTAGAATTTTAAATTTACACAGGTCTTAAATTTACACAAGTCAAACCCCCTTTTTTTTAAAAAAATAGCGCAACAAAACTGCAAAAGCACGAATTAAGGTAAAACTCAAAAATCTCTATTACAAAGTAATTCGCTCAGAATAAGCTATTGAACGCCACTTTCTGTTTCTATCCTTTTCTATGATGATTATTAGTATTGCTATTACTATTGTTTAATTGTTATTTTTCCTTTGGAGAAAAAAGGAAATTTTCTGTTAAACATTTTCGGCATGCTCTTGCGATTGTAAAACCCTGTTCTTGTAGCATCCCAGAGAACCACCGACTAATGATGCAGGCAGTACAGATTTAAACTGAACGATAGTCAAAAGAAACTATACAGAAAAGCTTTTGACAGAAATTCTATTGTGTTTGTGTATGAAGAGAGGGCAGAAGATTACATATTTCGTGAGAATTGCAATACTTTTATAACAAATTTGGAAGAAGGATACACTTAAAGCTTAAAAAATTGAATAATTAGGTTTAGAAAAATAATTAAAACATTAATTTAAAGAAATCGTTTGAAAACATAGCTT
>KK113606.1:220499-247597 GCA_000611955.2 Stegodyphus mimosarum | reverse complement strand
AAAAAAAAAAAAAAAAAAATAACGATTCACCGAGACGATACAAAGCAAATTGATATGCATACAGGTTTCGAAGGAAAATGCAAAATTTTACATTTCGGCTGCCAATGAATGAACGGTTGTCGCTACAAAGCATCTGATCTGCGTAACTGGCAGGATATTTAAGAGGAAAAATTACAATTTCAGGTCATAAATTCTTCATGAATTTCATTTCGTGTACTCTGGTAGACAGTAACTATGCCTCACATCAGAATTTGAGAGAGGTCGTGTAGTTGGACTCAAAGAAGCCGGTTGGTCTTATCGGCGAATAGCTCGACATTTGAGCAGGAGCGATGCTTCTATTAGACGATGTTGGCAGGAATGGGTACACTATGGTCGCACACAGCGTCAAGAAGGAAGCGGTAGGCCTCGTGAAACGACAGCCCCAGATGCATCATTATCATCGATTGTACGTGCAACTAGAGCTTCAATGACCGCAAGGACCATTCATAGACGGTTCACAGAAAGGGGGCTGAAGTCACGGCGCCCCTTGCGCAGAATACCATTGACCTCTGTACAACGTCAAGCCCGTTTGCAGTGATGTCGGGCTCATTCGCACTGGAATGTCACTGACTGAAGTAGAATAGTCTTCAGTGATGAGTCCCGCTTTGAAGTGAGCCCCGATGACCAGCGAAGGCGAGTCTCGAGAAGCCCCGGACAGCGGTGTGATACTAACCTGACTGTCTTCCGTAGACAGGCCGACAACCAGGAGAAATGGTCTGAGGTGCCATTTCTTTTCATAGTAGAACCCCTTTGGTTGTCATCCGTCGCAACCTTACAGCACAGCGGTACGTCGCCGAAGTTCTAAGGCCCGTTGTCTTGCCCTTCATGTCACGCCACACTGGGCTTACATTTCAGCAAGATAATGCCCGCCCCCACATTGCACATGTTTCTATTGCTTGCCTTAGTGCTTGCCGAACATTACCTTGGCCAGCAAGGTCGCCGGATCTCTCTCCTATTGAGCACGTTTGGAGCATTATGGGCAGGACCCTCCAACCAGCTCGTGATGTTGACGATCTAACGCTCCAGTTGGACAGAATTTGGCACGATATCCCTCAGAAGGATATTCGCAACCTCTATCAATCGATGCCAAGCCGAGTAACTGCTTGCATAAGGGCCAGAGTTGGACAAACGCGTTACTGACTTTTCACTTTGTGAAGCTTTGTCAGTTCAATAAATCATCCAATTTTTCTCAAACTGTAATCATTTGTTTTTCTGTACATGTAGATCATTTCTACCGATTTTCGTCCCATTCGGATAACTCCTTCTTGGTGCGTCTTTTTTTTTTCTGTCTAAGAGTGTAACTAAAATAACTAAAAGAGGTGCACAGCTTGTTCATTCAAACCAGGAAAAAGGCAATAGTCCTCATATTATCGAACTAAATGTATAAACAACTTAATTAATCGCTTAAATTCTTCGTATTCGTCAAAGGTAAGTAAATTGGACCTACCTCTTCTGCCCAGAGTGTGGCTGTGCTCCTCATTGTTGAACTGGGAGCAAAGACGTAATTCCGAAATAACGAGGCCACAAACTTGGGTAGACACTGAATATATATTAAAACATTATATTAATAACAGGTTACAAAATTATTTAGAGGATTTCATATTTATAGATTACATATCATCCGCTGCTTACGACAAGAACGTCGTTCACTTCACTCCGAGTCTATTAAAGTTCGAATCAGAATCAAAACTCTTCGCCGGTTGATGCTGAGTTGTAGCGTGTTAGTTTTAAGTTCCTGAAAGTAACTGAAATTCTGGACAAAAATAGTTATTGAATTAACAATCGGTATTTATGTAGCTCATTTTCAAGCAGTATAAGATGGCCATAATCACGTGTAGGAACTTAAGTAGCTTAGGATTACATGAAAGCCACCATTCAATAAGAAATTTATAATTCCTTGCTGCCAAATAAGGTTATCTCTCAGATATTGTATTTTACTCTACTAATGCCTGAGTGTTGATTTTCTAGTAGTCTTATTATTGCTTGACAGTTAATTTCTTAATGGAGCTGAATTAACCGTTAACATACTTAAACATTCAAAGAACGTAAACACCAAGCAAAATCTCTCATTGGGGCAGTTTTATAATGGAATGTATAAGTCCTTAGGGCCTCTATCCTTAATCTGGTCTTCAGCGATCTATTATGCTTTCTCGTTGAAGAGGATTTAATTAATACACAATGGGATTTCTCTGATCATATAAAATTATGAAATGTATATACATCATGTTAACACATGTCCCTGTAGCTAAATAAGATCACTTATAGTTTTTCTTTTAAATCAGGAGCTACAGCTGTTCAAAAGCTGTTGAATATTATTGCGCCGCTTTAAATGTAAGTGCATAACAGGTAAATAACAGTTATAATATTTTCTGTTTGACCAAAAATGTCGCTAAAAGCATCGGCTCTGCATATTCTTCAGTAATGGGAGGATGATAAATTTGCGTGGATTCTTTTTTTTTCCTTTCGTATCCTATCGGAAAACCAAAGAACCTCAGGTGTTCGAAAGAACAGTGTAAAGTGCCCGGTAGTTGCGTATAACAAATGCAAATGCTTCGACCGCCCGTCCTCGGGTATTTCTTCTACAACAGAAACCCACTGGTAAAATTCTCTCCCTTTCTTTCCTTTTTTTAAACTTCTTTTTCTTTCTCTTTGAATTTTCTGCACTGTTTTCTTCAACTGGTTCTTTTTCTGAAAATGCACCGTGATCGTTGTTAGGACATCAAAAAAGAAAATGTTCGATGAAAGAATTTGTGCGATTAGAAAGACGTGGATGGAACAAAAAAAATGTATAAAACAAATGTTCCGACGTTAAGTCCACTTTGAAAAATATGTTTTCCAAGCGACATACACCTGACTGTTACGTTATGCTTTGTTATGCTACGCAGATTGAGTGCTTTTTGAAATTTTTCTTATTTTTTCTTCAAGTTTTTCTTTTTTGAATTTTTTGTAACTCTGTAGCGAGTTTAAAATGGCAAAAGCGGGTTAATTTGATTTCCATTGACTCCACTTAATGACTTTATGATTCTCACATCGACATTTGTGGCTAGGGTTTGAGTTCAGTGACGAAGAAAAATTATCCAAGCTGATTCCTCCCGTAAAATTGAGGGGTGGCGGAGAGAAAGAGGAAATGTTATGTATGGCGTAATGTATAACGGTGTACATAAATCTAAACATCTTAGGGTCTTTGAAAAATCGAAGGAAATCCATGCATAAATATCAATTAATATGCGCTAACCTTCTTAGTTGCTTCTATGCCATCCCTTGACACTTCTTGTCTTCTGATGTTTTTATCTCATGGTGATTCAACAAAAAGTACATTCAAATGCTTTCCTTTCACATTTATTTCCTGCTTAGTACCTAGGGACAGAGGAAAATGCCTAACGCATGAATAATTAATCGAAATAGTACTTTATTCTAATAGTTCTTTTTGTCTTGCTCCTCTTCTTCTTGTATTAATTGTTGTATTTTTCGTCTAGGGACTTTTCTCTGTTAATCCTCTGTTATTCGGAAGTAAAACATTCCTGTGAAGCCTTTATTAGTCAACATGGTGTAAAAAAGCATTTATCCTTGATTTATATATTGTTATGTTTTTTTCTTCTGCTTCTTACGTTCGTGGATTTGGAGTTAATAACGACGACGACACTTGATGAAGTATCAAAACCCAATTTATCAGCCAGTATTATTCAAGACAGCTCCAAAATCTCGTTTATAGTCGTCGAAGAACTACTATAAATACGCTGAAAAAATCAGCAACACAGCCTTCAGACTGTCAGGCTATAACGGTGAAGACAGCTTTGCGGTAAAGCACCAGAGTACAGCATCCGACTCTGCTCGGTCGTTCTCGGAACTCTACGTACTCTCTACTACGCTGCAACACGCGATGCGCTCGACGATACAGAGTACAGCTCTCGACTCGGTTCAGTCATTCCCGAAGCTCAACACACTCTAAGATAAAACTCGACGGTGCACTAACTCGTGATACACTAATGGACGCTCTCGATGCACTCGACAACTAACTCGGCTACGAGACACTCGCTCTCTGACTGATTATCAACTCGGTAGACTAGGCGCTAACTGACTAACTATGAACTCGATAGACTCCGCACTGACTGACTCTCCGCGTACCAGCAGGGTTTATATTTTGGCTTGTGTTTGACAACATTCTGGGGTAAACCAGGAAACATTCGTTCCAGAAAGTTGTTCATCCATCTACGGCATAGCGCCAATTTTGTCGCTAAATGGGCGATTTCTCGCCAAATGTGGCAACCCTAAACCTGCTTTGCGAGGAAGCTATCTTACCGCGCCTGGACATTTCGTAACAATATGAAGAAATTTATGCATTTTATGTCTAAAAGGAATTTAACAAGTTATATTAAACCATAAATGATCTCTTATGTAATGCTAATTTGTAGTAAAAGTAGTAATAGTGTGATAAATATAAATTATATGTGAAACAAAAATACTGTTTTGGTAATTTAATTATATTTCCATATTTGGAAGACTTTAAAAAACGGCGGGCATTAGCAGTGTTATGCTTTGGCCACTATTAACGCCAGATTAATTAACCACTATTAACGCTAGAAACAGTGATCATTTTATTCGAGAGACACCTAATAGGCGGCCACCAGTGCCTCCTATGAAGGGACAGATAATTTTACAGCCCTGCTTCTCTAGAATTCAAATCCGGGCCCTTCGGTACGGCAATCAGAGTCACTAATCACTTTCCCATCTGGGTGCACCAAATTGGGAAGATAACGTCTATGTAACGGTGCTGGCCAGAAATCTAGCATCCAGATAGCATCTACATAACGGTGCGGCCCAGACGGTATAGCGGTTGAAGAAGTTGACTGCGAAACCTGGACTGGGTTCGGATTCTGGAGAAGGCATGGATGTAAATTGTCTGCCCCCTCATAGTAGTTAAAGGTGGCCGCCTGTTAAATGCCTCCATAATAAAATTAACACCGCATATGGCTTTCGTAGCCAGGAAAACCTAAAAATGAGAAGTGCAGACCATTAAAAAAAGATGTCTGTCTAACGAGAGTGTGCTAGGCTATACAGTTTGAGGATGGTGTAGAGGGAGCTACAATAGACTGAAATAGCGGGGTATACATAAGCGAAAAAGAAGATTATTTAACCCTAATTGATGTTTGAATCCATCAAGCATGACAAATCACTTATCATATATGTGGGGATAAAACGATGAACAAATTAGCTAACGAAAGACATTTTAATTAGACAAACGATTATTACATGTATTTAACATTTACGAGAATTAAAAAGTGATTCATCAAAGTTTTAAACAGAAGCAGCGTCTCTGCTAACACGTCCATTCGTCTACATCTCCAAAGAGAAAAGGTAATTCCCCTCATTTTCGCTTGACGCCTACGCAGCTCGTAGTTGTAGAGAAAATGACGCCACGGCATCTGGATTTCATCACGGCACCAAATGATCGGCACTAAATTATCACGGCACCAAATTATCTCGGCCATCCTAGGGTGGACTGGCCCTCCAGGACACTGCAAAATACAACAAAACAAAAAAAAAGCAACAAGCAAGGATATACAATAACAGAAATAAATGTTTGCGAAAATTTTAAAGCGCCGTCCATTTCTTGAGGAATTCGGCACATGTGGTAGTGTACATGGGTCCCTCATGGCACCCTTCCTTTATTACGTCATAGGTGTTGCCACCCTTAACTTTCGTGATCTTATAAGGTCCGAAATACTTTGCTCTTAATTTCAGGTGTGGTCCGAATTGAGTCCTTTTGATTGCCACTAAATCACCAACTTTGTACGGCTGTGCTTGTCTTCTTTTGGCATTATATGTCTTTTTATTTTCCTGTTGGACTTGGAAAATTTGTCTCTTGGCTTGCTTTCGTAATTCTTCTCTTTGGGACTGGAATTGAGATTGAAACTCACTTTCTATCAGTTCTTTGAGCTGATCGGTGCCCTTACTGTTCATTTTGGTACCGAAGAGTAATTCGAACGGAGTGGTGTTAATGCTTCTTTGATATGTTGAGTTAAGCGTTCTCTGAACTTCATGTGTATGTTTATACCATTCAGTTGGTTTATTTAAGGACAATTTTGCTAAGACTGATATAATGACTTGGTTGATCCGTTCGACTTGTCCATTTGCTCTCGGGAGGCCTGTAGTGATTAGATGATGTTTAATATCTTCTTTAGCACAGTAGTCAGAAAACTCACTGGAAGTGAAAGCTGTTCCTCTATCAGAAATGATCTGACAAGGGCTTCCAAAAATGGCCTTCTGATTCTCTAACTTCGCTATCACCTCGGCTGAGGTCGTAGATTTTGTTGGATAAATCCAAGTAAATTTGGTAAACGCGTCGACCACTACTAATATGTGCTTGTAGTTTTTATGGGTACTTTCCAGAGGACCCAAGTGATCTATGTGATAGGTATGCAAAGGAATGTCCTCCTTGAATCGCGGATGTAAAAATCCTTCTTTTTTCCCTGTTTTGCGATTTATTAAGATACAATGAACGCAACTGGCGATAACGTTTTCTATCTTCTGCCGAAGTTTGGGAATGAAATAATATTCATTCAGGTGTTTCTCTGTATGCTTGATACCGGTGTGCCCTTTCTCGTGAGCATCTTTTATAATTTCAGTCTGCATACTTTCCGGTACAACTATTAATTCTTTGCCGTCAATAAACTTGTATAGTATGCCATTTCTATTACAGTAATTTTCATAACTTGAGGTTTTCAATAATTCTTTAATGGCTTTTACTTCAGTGTCATTTTCTTGGGCAAGTTTTAATTTAGGTAGGATATTCTCAACAGAAACACATAAAACGTTTAGAGGAGCTCTACTTAGAGCATCTACATGTGGCATTCTAACACCTTTACGATGTTCTATAACATAATCGAATTCCTGTAACAACAAAGCCCAACGAGCAACACGCGTCGCTAAATCTCTTTTCTCCATCGTCCTTTGAAATGCTGAACAGTCCGTCACTATCTTAAATGAAATTCCCAAAAGGTAAACACGGAACTTTTTCAGTGCTTCTACGATCGCGAGGACCTCCAACTCGTAACTTGAATATTTTTTCTCTGCATCAGATGTTTTCCTGCTCATAAAATAAGTGGGGTGAAAACTGCTGTCATTTGGGGGTTTCTGCATTAGAATCGCCCCGTATCCTTCTATGCTGGCATCTGTGTGTAGTTCAGTTTCATAATGAGGGTTATAAATTGCAAGTACAGGCTTCTCAGCTAGCGCTGATTTCAAACGATTGAATGCAATCCTTTGTTCTTCACCGAATTCGAACTTATTACCCTTTTTTAGCAGGTCGCTAAGTGGCTTGGCAATTATAGAGTACTTAGGAATAAATTTTCTGAAATACCCTGTCAATCCAAGAAAACTCTGAATCTGTTTTAAATTAGATGGTTTCGGGAAATTCATAACGGCTTGCGTCTTCAAGGTGGATGGGAAAATTTTACCCTCTTCTATGACATGGCCTAAAAAGTCAATTCGTTTCTTTAAGAACTGGGATTTTTTAAAATTTATTTCCAACCCGTATTCCCTTGCTAGATTTAAAACTTGACTCAGCCTCTCGATTCCTTCTTCGTATGAAGCGGACAAAATGATGATATCGTCCATGTACGGCAAAACGATTCCATCGTTAACTAACGGTCGAAAAATGGTATTTATGAATCTCTGGAATACAGCTGGTGAGTTACAGAGTCCAAACGGCACTTTCAAAAACTGGTACTGCCCTTCATGCGTAACAAATGATGTGTACTTCCGACTTTCCTTTTCGACGTCCACGTGAAAAAAGCCATTTTTGAGATCAATAGTGCTGAAAACACGTGCTTCTTGAAGGCGGTCTAGGATATCCTCAATCAGGGGAAGAGGAAATCTATCCTTTACGACAACTTTGTTTAAACGACGATAATCAACGCAAACCCTTGGTGTCCCGTCTTTTTTTTTAACGATGACCAATGGGCTGGAATATTCCGAAGAACTTTGTTCTATAATTCCTGACTTTAGCCATTCAGATATTTGGGTTTCAACAATTTTCTTTTCCGAAAACGGTAATCTACGCGGTTGATGCGATACTGGTTCGTCATTTTTAACACAAATTTTTAATTGTATGTCCGTAGATTTGGTCTTACGTGGCATATAGTTCGAAACTAACTGTTGAACAGTCTTTTTAAAGCAGTTTGGAACACTAGGTGCAATGTTTATTTCGTTTTCGTTACTGGCTAGGTCAACAGGTAAAACAGACACAATATTTACTTCCTCCACATCCTGTGACTTATTTTTTATGGTAACCCCATTTTCGTTTATTAGTATTTCACCTTTCAATATTACGTTTAAGCCTAAAATGGCCTCATGTGTCATCACATTGTTGTCTACAACATAAATATCTGCAGTACACTGGAAATCATTAATTTTAATATTACCTTTAAAGAAGCCTAGAGGTTTTACTTGACATTTACCGAACCCACTCAGCGTTGAGCTTACGGGCACTAGCCCTTCGATATTCAGCTTATCAAAAATAGATCTACGTAACAAAGTAGTTTGACTTCCTGTGTCTATTAACGCTGTTACATATACATCATTAATTTTTACTTCTTTAGTCAACTTCGAGACTACTTCAATATTCACGTTTGCTACTTCTGGTTTCGAGTTCGTATTTGAGCATTCGAAACTTCGGTGCCCAAATTCTTTACATTTAAAACACTTGACGCCCTTATCTTTATGAACACATTGTTTAGAAATATGACCGCTTTCACCGCAGTTGAAACAGGTTGTATTACGTTTAATCTCAGGAATTGTTCCTCGACTATCGGTTACGTTACGCTTTGTTTGGTTAGCAGAATTTTTTGAGTCATATTTATTTCTAGATTCATATTTTTGTTTACTTTCAAATTTTGTTTTTGACGTTCGCAACTTTTCCTCATCATCACATATCTGTTGATAAAGCTTCAATTTATTCTTAAAATCAGTTAATGTTTGTGACCCATACAAGCAAGATTTTTTAAACGCGGAGCCTGGTATACCATCTATAACATATCGTATTAAAGCAACATCTTCAATTTGACCATTTTTAGCAATTCTCTTCATATTTAAAAAAAACTCATCAAACGTTTCATTGCTCTTCATTTTTTGTTTTGATAATAACTCATGCAGTTCGGCCGAATTGCAGCTGGAACTGAATTCATCAAGAATAGCATTCTTAAATAACTGCCATGAGTTCAACTTTGGTTCACTAAGAACAAATAATTTTGCTTTGCCTGTCATCAGACGTTTAGCAAAAATCAATTTCTGCAAATCATTTAATTGAAGAACAGAAGCTGCATCTTCAAAACTTTCGACCCAACTACTGACATTTTCGTGGCTTTGGCCATCGAATTGAGCAACAAAAGATTTGATGTCTTCAATAGTAACATTTATATTACAATTATGAAATACATTCGACTTGTTTTCAATTGTACCAAGAGTATTATCATTAGCACATTGGGAAGGAAGTTGTCTCACTGTGGCACCAGAATTGTTTCTTAGTTTCGTTTCATCTTGAACATTATCATTTATTTCATTTTTATCCCCACCGTCCTCACCCTCTAAGTCACTTTCATTTTCACTTTCTTCTAAAATTACGTTATTTTTAAGCAATTCTAAATTATTCAGATAAGAAACAATTCGGGTTGCTAAGTCATCTTGTGTGCCAGAGCTATCAATGCATAAAACATTGGCAATGGAAATTAATTCATAAGCCTGAAAATCTTGTTTGACGTTTTCTAGTTTTTTATTAAATTCTTTACTATTCTCTGCTAAAGAGAAACCACTAAATTGTCTTAATCTTTTTCGATTATTTCTGTCGCCTACATCGTTAAATATTATTTTGTGTAATAATTTTATATTACATGTTTTTTCCTTTTTCAGGACATCTTCCATTCCCGGCACATCAATTAGAAACATAATTAATAAAATTGAGAAAATCACTCACTTCATATAATGGTAATCCACGATGTTTCAGAAGCAGAGACAAAACAAAGTGCTTCCATAAAATCCAATAGATGACAAATGGTGTGAGTACAAACAGATTATGTCCGATGTATTTTTGGCCACAATTCAAGTCTTGACACTTGACATCGAGTATTATTAAAAATTATTCCACAGTTTTTAATAGAGCTGCACACTATTTAATCACTACTACGCAGTTTCGGTTCAGGTAAATCAGCATACATTCCTATGAGTTTGACGGGGTTACTGTTCGGAACATTGCTCATTATACATAGTAAAATAGTCCAGCACAGCAACAGTAAATCTTCAAATCCGGTAGTAATTCAGGAAATAAGCTAAAATTACAGTTCCTTCGAGTGCTAAATCCCACTTCTGAGAAAATTTTGTGGGGATAAAACGATGAACAAATTAGCTAACGAAAGACATTTTAATTAGACAAACGATTATTACATATATTTAACATTTACGAGAATTAAAAAGTGATTCATCAAAGTTTTAAACAGAAGCAGTGTCTCTGCTAACACGTCCATTCGTCTACATCTCCAAAGAGAAAAGGTAATTCCCCTCATTTTCGCTTGACGCCTACGCAGCTCGTAGTAGTAGAGAAAATGACGCCACGGCATCTGGATTTCATCACGGCACCAAATGATCGGCACTACATATATAAATTATACATGTGCTTGTGTCGGTATCAAAAATCGGTATTTGCCGCCAACTGTGGTTGATGTACTAAGCTTGGAATTTCATAGTATGTTTTATTGCTTAATTTCGTCAATTTTGTAACACGCATTTGCTTACAAGCATACGGGACATTCTGAAAATATTCATTAAACGTACAGTCATTAAACGTACACTCAAAAGGACAGTTCTGTATCTTCCGTTATAAATAGGTCGCTTAACGACATTTAACTTCCGTTTTTCGTGTCTTGAAAGCGCGACTTAGATATATATTAGACTTATATATAATGTTGTTCTAAGATAGGTATTTTGAAACACAAATTGGACTTCTTCTGAAATGACATACCGATTTTTTTCAAATTTTGATTTTATGACTAAAATTTTGCCTAATACTGAATTTTGTAAAATTCGGTTAGAAATTTACTTAGAAAATAAAAAAATTACATGGTGCACTTTTTTCAGTTTGCGCCAAGAATGATTCATTTGGCGAAATGCTTCATTTATGATAACCTATTTTTCTTTCCCTTCCAACCTGCAACAGCACAAAAAAAACTCCTTCATTCAATCTTTCGAATAATTTTAACAAAAAGCGTAAACCACATTTGGCTTCATTATCGCTTATAACAAATGTGACAAATTTCAAAACGCACCAGTATATAAATTCAAGTATACCTTGAGAAATTTCGAATGAAAAATTTTTTGCAGGCATGCCTAAAAATACATATACTTTAAGGTGATGGTAAACATTTTATAGGTTGTAAGACATTTTTTTTGAAAAATTTATAAGCTTTATGAAAAAATACAAATTTTAAAAAATTCGTTATGCAAATTTTTTAAATTAATTAATATTTTTTTTAAAGAATTTTTAAATAAATCAGAACATTTCTGAAAATTTCATTTGGACTGAACCTGAATTTCGAATTTGGAAAGAAAGAATCAAGTAAGTTTAAAAAACAAAGAGATATTAATAAATATACACCAAATTCCAACTCTGAGGAACTAAAATTTTGAAAGCTAATGTTTTAAAAACTACTCAAGCGATTTTTACAAAACTTGGAACTTTGGTATGATTTGAGTCATAGAATCGAAATATCAAGGAAAAAAATGGTATATCATTTCAGAAACGTTCGACGTATCAGAATACCTATGTTAGAATAAGGGCCATATATAAATCTAATATATATCCTAAGACATGCTTTCAAGACATGAAAAACGCAATTTAAATTTCGTCAATCGACCCAGAAGAAAGGAAGACGAAAGATACAGAACTGTCCTTTTTTTCTGTGCAAGGTGTCCATGTCTTTCCAGAATTATATTTTTTGAAATTATTGCACAGACCAACTGTTATTCGCTGTTTGCTTAAATGCAATTTTTTTTTCAAATTCTTTCCTGAAGTAAACACTGGTTAAAACAGGTTTCTTTCTTGAAGTGAACACGGTATTAAAGAGGTCTGTCTTTAAAGAGAAATAACATACACTTTCGTAAAAAGAAATAGATCTGAGTTTATCTTTTAAATGAGTTATTTTAATGGCAATGACAAATAAAATAAGAGAGCTAAAAAAGAACGAAAACTATTTTCAATAGATTTTCTGCATTATGTTTTACATTGCATTTTTTTATTCGTTATTCAACTGTTTTTAAGCGTCTGTCAAGTATTCTTGAGTTTCTGAATTCAAATATTAAGAATTTTACCAAGAATAAGAAAGTTGCTATTCTTGTTGACATTTCAGTTGCCTGACATTTGTTACCACGCTAGTAAACTAAATTTCAAACTCCTGTCCTGGAATTTAAAAAATAAACAATTTTTGTATATTGTATACTTGCAACGAAATGTACTATGTACTGATTACGTATCTGATAACGACCAAACGACACTGTAAGTATTGTTACGAATTTCACATTTATTTGGCTATTTATTTAGAATTGTAAGTAAAATTCCTTTTTATTTCCCCGTGCAACGCAGACGATTTTTGAAGAGAAAGCTACTTCGAAAAAAAAATAACAATAAAAATAAAAGAGCGCGTGCATTTAATGCTTAATAAATAAATATCTCGTAATTACTGTTGCCATCGAGAAAAATCTAGAAAAATCATGGTTGTTCTACTGATAATTAAAAAGCTTATAAAAGCCGACTTGAAACACCTCATCTCAGTTAGATGTCTGGACTTGTCATATTTCCCATATATTTGGAAAAAAGCAAAGGTGATTCTGCTCCCGAAACCGGGAAAGGACTGTACGCGGGCAGAAGGTTTTAGGCCGATTAGCTTACTTCCAGGCCTTGGAAAAATTCTCGAACGGATAATATTAAAAAGAATGCAACCATATTTGGATATCTTGCCATCGGAACAATTCGGTTTTAGAGCAGGACTGTCTACAACTAAGCAGTTAGTCCGTCTCACAGAATATCTAGGTGAGGCGCTGCACATCAAACAGATTGTCGCCTTACTCATGCTGGACGTGGCGAAAGCATTCGACCGCGTCTGGCATGAGGGGCTTATTTATAAACTAATAAATTTCAACTTCAGTAGAGAGTTGGTGCATCTCATCTACTCATTTATCAGAGAAAGAACCTTCTATGTTTCCGTAGGCAGCGACACTTCAGGACATCAAAGGCTGGGCGCTGGGGTCCCCCAGGGTTCTATCTTAGGCCCGCTTCTCTATATCATATATGTGGCTGATTTCCCAAAAGACGGAATTACTACGAACCATTACCTCGGATGTTATGCGGATGACACCGCTATAGCAACTAGATCTATAAGTCCTGACTATGCAGTGAAAAAATTACAGCTACTCATGCCTGCAATAGAAAAATGGTGTGAAAAATGGAGAATATCCATTAACGCGGCAAAGTCCAAGCTTCTCATCGTTAGACGAACACGAACTAGGAAGCCAATCACGGAGAGATTGATTCTTTTTGGTACAGTGGTACCCGTCGTGAAGCATGCAACCTACTTAGGAGTTATCATAAATGAGAAACTCACATGGAAACAACATGTTAACAGTGTGAAAGGGAAAGCAATCGCTGCCTTAACTAGTCTGGTACCACTAATCGGCTCTAAATCAAATTTAGAACTTGCCAAGAAAAGGCACATTTATATCGCAATCATTAGACCAATCCTGACTTATGCCTCTCCAGCTTGGGCCACCTATATTAGGAAGGATATAGAAAAATTACAAATACTGCAAAACAAGGCCTTGCGACTTATTACGAACGCTCATTTCTATGTCAAGAATGAAACTTTGCATAAGGATCTCAGGATTGAATACCTGAATGAATATTTACACAGACTAAATAGAAATTTCTTTAAAAAGGCACTAAGATGTGAACACTTAAATAAATTCTCAGTTTTTGACTACGTAGCCCTTGAAGAAGACTACAACCTAAGACCTCTTGCGGCACATTTGACTAGAGACCTAAACTTCCCGACATAATAATTGAACTTTGCAGTTATTGCTGCAGTGTATATATGTAAATATTAACTTCATCTATTACTGTATGTTCTTAAATTTATTGAATTTGCTGTGTTTCATGTACTCTTATTTGTTATTCATTATTATTGTTTATGTATTCCTTATATTTTAATTTATTGTATTTTGCTATGTACTCATAGCACTTGCTCATGAATTATGACTTGTCAGGATATCCTCTCCATCGTTGGTCTTGGTTCCTTGCACTGCGGTGTCTGGCACCCCTGTTCTTTTCTCTACTCTCATCTTTCTTCTCTCTTGCTTCAGTTATCTTGCTTACTTGTCAGGAAAAATACATTAGGAGCACTTTGTTGCAAACTTCAGTGAGCCGGATACACCGCATCTTATGTGGTATCCCGGCGATAGATTTCCAGACTAGACTAGACTCATCTCAGTTATTGTTGTTGCTGTTATACTTGACTTGTAGCTGTAAAAAGCGAACTGATTGTTTGTTTACTTAATGCTGTATTGATTGTAGCGATTTCGCTGTGAGATAGAATTATTTTATCTGTTTTGAACTGAGTTTTTGCTAATCGTTTGAGATATTGTGATATTGTGCGAAGGTCTGTGAAGAAATATTTCAGCATTTTAATTTATTTCTTGTGGAAAGAATAAATTTTTGTTAACTTTTTACGACTTGTGCATTCAATATATAACGAACCCGTACGCACGTAACAGTATTAATGAACGCACAAGTATGCACTTATAACAACGTTTTTAAGGGTGCGCTTATATTAGACGATAAGGACCATTAGTCTTGAAACACGATTTTGCGTTGTTTCACTTTAATGCCTTGTTTTACGTTTCATTCGTGTCTGTTGCCATTCAAAAACACGTAAGTTATTATTCTTTTCTACTTAATCTATGTGTTATTAATTAACAAATTAAACTATTAAAAAGCATTAAATGCACCTCTTAAGAATACTGCTTTTTTTGCGTTTTGCTGTAAAGAAAATTGTAATTGATTTAAGTAAAATGCATTTAATTCCTGATATATCTAATTAAAATATTAAATATTTTTATATAACTGCATTAATTTTTTTTTTCATTTTTTAAGTACTCAGAAGATATATAACGTTAGTCTCACGTTAGTCTAAATGCATATTCATCTAATATCTTACAAAATGTCTTACTAATCCACCTGGGCCATCTCTATGGATAATTTCAACTGATAAACCATATAAATTTTAAAGGTCTTTTTGGGCGATCATTAAAATCTTAATTTTGAAATACACACACACATATATATATATATTAACCTTGTGCCTTTAATACAGCAGAGTGGTAAGACATGATTACAGTATACAGTCTAAGTGTTATCTATCCCGCCATTACATCTTGGTATATGGTATAATAGGGCGAGAAGACTGTATCTATTTAGCTAATGGAGAAGTCTCGAAGTTATTCGCCCCCCCTCCTGTTCTGTCTTAGATCTGCAGTGGTTTCGCAAAGGATAACACTTTAACTGTACCGATTCGAACGCACTCGCTTGTTTGTAAGGGGAGACATATAAGGGTTTTTTGATTCCTTTATTAAGGATTTCTACGCAAAAACCTGACTTGGCAGAGTTGTACTGTCTCATCTACGTTTGAAGTCGTAACACCAACAGCACCCTTCGCAATACACATATAGATTATTCGCGAAGCTTCCGATAAGCCTGCATATAAAGTTAACAGCAAGAGTACAAAGCTAGATACCATCTTAAAACTATTGTATTGGAAATCCTGGCAGAATTACGCGTAAAATACAACACGTAATACGTTTTCCAACTATACGTAAGTTAAAAAATACAAGAAATATTTTTCCTTGTTGCAATTTGATAGAATGATGGATCAGGTTAAATTATTAGGACGTTAAATGCTTCATGCAATTATATCAATATACCGGGAGGAAAAAGTACAAATTCAGATGATTGAGTTACGCTATTGACTCAAAAATCTGTCAATAATTCTTAAAGATAAAAGTACCATTACTGTTAGAAATTTCCATTATGATGGTTTTTTCTTTTTTTTGCTGCATAACTAAAGGGTTTACCATGGCTATAAAATCTAATTACTTTTCCCCTCTCTCCTTCTGTTGAACGGAGTGCTTTGCTACTATCAGTTTGTGTATTATGAATTTATCATAATATAGCTTTAAATGAATCAATGTCATATAATGCAACATTTCGAAGACTTGGATTGGAAAATATTTTCAGCTATAGCAAGTATTTGTCTTAATTTATTTCCTTTCTTTGTAGAGTCATTAGGATTTTTGAAGTAGAAAACAGGAAAGATGAGCAATGCCATCTCCTGGACTCGATCCTGTACCTCTCGGACACACGCCGAGTGTGCTACCGTTGCACCCCGAAGGTATGCAGAAAGGAGGGAGAAAATACCTCAAGGGACCCAGTCGACAAATCCTGGTAGTCAAGAATCATCATCCACCACCTTTTAGTTAGGACGTTAAATGCTTCATGCAATTATATCAATATACAATATACATGCAATTATATCAATATACAATATACATGCAATTATATCAATATACAATATACAATCTTTCTCAGATACTCTACCAGCTAGTAGCTTGGCATCCATCTTGTTTGGAGTTTTGATGGTTCCGGAATAATACGCTTATATCGTGGTTATTAAGTAGAATTGAAGGGTGTAAGTGCTTTATTTGTATTCTGTGTTTGTTCCGGTTTGAGAAGATGTGCTCGTTTCTGATGTGGAACTGATATTTTTCAAGATTCGAGGATTTTTAGGTTTGAAGATCGTGCGGAGGTTCATTTGCATGCGATAAATACTTTTTTTGTCTATAACTTTTTACATTTTGCATGCGTTTTGATTCTGTTAATTGATTTAGATTCTATATAACTTGTTTTAATTAGATTTAGCAAAAGCACGGTTTTTATACTTTGATGTACTTTGATATTTGTACTTTAATTTCTGAACACTGTTAAGCCTAACGAGGCGGATGTTTGTTGTCAATTGAACCTTTAAGTGTAAAAGTGATATAAGTCTTTAGGTGCACCAGTGGAAAGTGTCTTTCTGCCCGCAAAAAGGCAAAGTCTGAGAGCTTTTGGTGCACCGAAATTGATGTTTTTCTGCCCGTTGGGCAATTTGCTTAATTTGCCTGTTAAAATTCTGAAATACATTTTAAAAACTATTTCAAGCACTAGATGACCAACTAGAAGACCAACTAGATGGTTTATTTTGAGATAACACCTTTATTGAATGCTTTATGAATTTCCTGGGATTTTGATGATTGCCTTTTGGTTTTTCTTATTGTATACTGCACAGCGCTCTTGTAAATATTGTATAATTTAATTGTTTGTTTTTATTGTTGGATAAAGTGTGTATATATATGTTTTGTGATATGTGTACTTAATGTGTTTGTTCGAAAACAGACCGCAAGTTATACATTTTAGTGTCTAAATGTGTAGGTGTATTACAGTTTTTTATTAATATTGGTGGACATTTTGATTCTGAGATAGGAATTTTGTCATTTTGTACTATTTAAAGATGCATGAAACAGACTCTGTACCGAGTTCAGCGAGAAAAGAGGAAGTATCTGAGATTATAATTGAGGGTGCTAATGACATCATGTCTATAGTACGAGAGTTGCATGGGGTCGTCGATAAAATTCGAAATCAAAGAAAGATAGCGACTACTCTTCCGGACAAGTTAACTGCCGGACTTGATAGAATCCTTCTTTTGGCGTCTGCACAGGCAGTACGACTGGTTGAAGCTGACATACTTCGCAACAATAAGCACGAATTAAAATGCGTTAGAGATGATATTGCCGAGCTGAAACAAATGATTGGGGGAAATACTTGTTGTGGAGTGAGTGGCACTGTACCAAATATTGGCAGTTCTGTGGTTAAGCAGTCGAGTGGCTTAGATGAAATAGTTTTGAGACCTGTAGATGAGCATGTTGACGCGTTCGATGAGATAAGTAGCATGCTTAGGCCAGAGGACCTTAAGATCAAGATAAAAAAATCCATTAGAAGAGAGAATGGCGATTTCTTGTTAAGACTGGGAAGTCGTGAGGAAGTACAGAGACTGGAATCAGCGATTGAAGAGAAAGATAATCTTAGAAAATATATTAGACCGAGACGGAGACGATTTATCAGACCACGTATCATCATATATGGTGTTGGTTCTTCTATAGATAATGCAAACGTTATTGATGCACTTAAACGTGACTGTAGTTGTAATGGTGAATGTGTCAAATTTATTTTTGATATTCCAGCCAAGGGATCTAGGTCCTTTACACATAGAATTTTTTCGGTTAATTCAACTTGCCAGAATGCTTTCTTGGAAGATCAAAGACTTGTACTAGGGTGGAGAGCGTATACGGTTAAACTTTTTATGCGACCTAGGCAATGCTCTCATTGTCTCGCCTTCGGACACTCCAAAAAGTTTTGTAAGTCTAAGGTTTGTTGCGCATCTTGTTCCGGTGAGCATTTGTCGACCTCATGCAATAATAATAGCCAGGGTTTTAGATGTACCAACTGTTCTTTTTGTAATGAAAAATACGGACTGAATCTCAATACTCAACATCACGCTATGGATAAAAACTGTCCTACTTATGTTAGAGAAATGGATTTTATTAGAAATCATTTAGATATAGATGAAAAATATTTACGATTGTAATATATTTTAATTGATATTGTATATATATTTGCTTTTTAACACTTGGTTTTTAACTTATGAATTTTAAATTTTGTCCTACATGTGTGCTTTTAATTTGTAGTTTCTTATAAAATTGTTAATGTATTTTTTATTCTATTGCGGTTCTGTTTTCGTGTTTGTATTTGTGTCATATTGGTGTTATATTCATTGTTTTTATGCGATATCTTTATTTTATTGTAATTCTTGCTCTAATGCATTTTATAAGTGTTAATTTAAATCACTGTGCTATTGCTGCTGCCCAGCTCTCTGTTGTCCAGGAAGTGGTAGGGGTCTCGCCTGATATTATCCTACTGCAGGAGCCGTATTTAATAAAGGGTAAAGTTGCCTATACAGATAAGAATTGGAGAATAGTTTCTTGTTGTGGTGGAAGAACAGCTATTATTGTCACTAATCAGAATATTGATTTTGTCGTGGACGTTGAGATGGATGTTGTTGCGAATATTACTATAGTTATTGACGGTCAGAATTATGGGTTGGTGTCGGTTTATTTCTCTCCCGCTGAGGATCTGGTGGCTAACTTGTATAGACTGGAGGGGGTGCTGGATATGTATGATAGGTTTTTAGTATTCGGTGATTTTAATTGTAAACATTTTAGCTGGGGGGCTGGTTTTAACGATGCTCGTGGGGTTTTATTATTTGATTTTATCTCATCTAAGAATTTGATTCTTTTTAACATTCAAGATTTTACTCCAACATTTTGCTCATCAGTCGGCCAGGGATGGACCGACATTGTTTTGGGCTCGAGCTCTTTGGACTTTAATGGATTTAAATATAAAGTTAGTGATGCTGAGTCTCTCAGTGATCACCGGTATATTCTTTTTAGCACTGAGGCCTCTTGTCTCCAGCATGGGAGTTCGTACTATATAAGTAGAAGTATTCCAAAGATCTATAAAGCATGTAAGAAAATTAGAGCTGCTATGGAGAATTATACCGAGAGATTGAAGAATACTAATTGTAAAGAAGATATAGAATGTATTGTCAGTGAGATTGAGACGTATTTGGTCAATAGGGTTGTGTCTAAGCTGAAGGTTAAAAGGAAGATTGACAGGAAGATTATTTGGTGGAGTGTTGATTTGGAACGGCAGAAGAGAAGAGTGAGAGCTCTGAGAAAAAGTTCACAAGTCCCAAATATTAGTGATGATGTTAGAACTAAGAGGAAGATTAGATACAAGAGAGAACTTGCCGTTTACAAGTGTTCTATCAGGAAAGCCAAAAGTAATAGTAAGACCAAATATTTTTTGGAGCTAAAGGATCATTTTGATGGCTTTTATAGATTTGCCGCTGGGAAGAGTAGACGAAGAGCATTGGTTAAGAGACCGGAAGGTGTTGTTGGAGGATTTGAGGAAGTTAACAGGGCTCATGCTAAGATTTACTTCGATCTTGATGAAGACTTGTTATTGGATACTATAGATATCGATGACTCAAGGTTGGGAGATGATGATCCAGGCTTTACTCATGATGAGATTAAGGGTGTTATCCACCGACTTCGGAATAGATCTGCTCCTGGGATGGATGGTATACACAATGTGATTATTAAAATGTTGTTTGATTTTCATCCTGAATTTTTTAATGTTCTTTACAATTTATGCTTGAAGTTTGCCATCTTCCCTGTGACCTGGAAAACTAGTAAGATCATTCTCATTCCAAAGACGGATGAAAAGTCTAGGCCCATTGCATTGTTGAAAACTTTTGGAAAGGTGCTCGATAAACTTATTACTAACAGGATGATGCACCACATTTTCAAGAATAATCCTTTTCACCACGATCAATTTGGTTTTGTGCCCGGTAGGTGCACAGATGATGCTCTTTTCCAGGCGGTTACCTATATTAGGAAATATAGGACAGAACAGCATGTCCTCCTGGTGTCGTTTGATATTGCCTCCGCATTTGATAATGTGCACTGGAAATCTTTGTTGAAAGATTTACAAGATCTTCACACTCCCAGAAATATTTTCAGTTTGATCCTAGATTATTTTAAGAACAGAAGAGTGTACTTTAACTGTTTTTCTGAGGATTGTTATGGTACCACCTTCAAAATTGGTAAAGGCTGCCCACAAGGTTCCTGCAGTGCTCCCCTGTTCTGGAATATTATTATGAATAAACTGTTGCAACGTAATTTCCCTGATGGTGTTAGACTTATTGCATATGCTGATGATGTCATCGCTCTTCTTAGAGAGAATTCTTTAGAAAAACTTGAAAAGTTATTTGACGAGGTTTGCTTAATATTAGATGATTGGAGCGAACAGGAAGGACTGAGATTTAACATGGAGAAAACTCGTGCTATGTTTTTCCCAAGGGGAGGAAGGACCGTTCGGCCTCCACAGATACGACACTGCAATAAAAGGATTAAGTTTGCAGATAACATTAAGTATCTAGGAGTTATTCTGGACTCTAAACTTACCTTCATAGAACACTTTAAATATATTCAACGTAAGACTGATCAGCTGTTATTAATTTATAGGAATAATTTTAGAGGGGATGCTCTGGTCAGAAGGTCTGGTATTCTCTTGGTTATGTATAAGGCTGTCGTTCTTCCCATGGTATTATATGGAATTGGTGCCTGGGGCTCCAGAGCGGGGGAGCTGGTGAGGCTCCGGATGAAGTTGGACTCGATACAGAGAGCTTGGGGGTTGGCCATTACCCGTTGTTTCAGAACAGTTTCCACGGAGGTGGTTTGTGTGTTGGCCGGACTGCCGCCCCTCTCAATTTACTATGATTTCTATTTTAAGAAATTTCTGTTGCGTTCAGGCAACACTGATTTATTATGCTTTGAGTCAGATATTGTCACTAAATATGCTTTTGAAAAATTCAATATTCATCTTGTGCATCCCATCGAAAGAACGAGCTATACTTTTGACAAATGTATACCCAAAGTCAATTTATATGATATTTATACTGATGGATCTGGGCTTGGGGGCTGTACTGGAGCGGCGTTTGTTGTATATTTTTATGGTACCGAAATAGATTATGGTGTTTATAAATTGAACCAATACAATTCTGTTTATCAGGCCGAGTGTGTGGCTGTTTTGAAAGCTTTATGCTGGATTAAATGTAACTTAAATACTCATGTTACTGTTAACCTATATACTGATTGTTTGTCACTGCTCCAGTCTCTCTCTTGCCCTGATAATAATAATTGTCTTATTATGGATATTAAGCTCTTGTTACAAACAATTAACGTTAAACTTGTGTTTCACTGGGTTAAGGCTCATGTGGGATTTATTGGTAATGAGAGGGCCGACAGTCTGGCCAAAATGGCATGCACCGTTGCTGATATACCTACGGTTGAAATTTTCGGCTCTAGGCGTATGGCTATTACTAGAATGAAAAAATTTTACATAGATAAATGGAGAGAAATGTGGGAATCCTCATCTAGAAAGAAAAATTTATTGATTAACGTAGATATTGAGGAGAAGGTTATTATCTACGACGATATAGATTTAAATCAGATTATCACTGGCCATGGCCGTTTTCCGTTTTATCTAAATAGATTTTGTTTGCAGGAAAATTCTTTGTGTTTGATTTGTAATGTATTAGGTGATGCCAAGCACTTTGTGTTGGACTGCCCAGCTATTGATTGTATTAGACAAAATTATGGTGGTATACGTTTTAATTTATTAAATTTGGATTTTAAAAATTTAAGAATTTTTGCAAAAAAGGTAATGGCATATATAAATGACAATAGACATGTAATTGGAATTTTGAATTGATTTGGATTGTATATATATATTTTGTGATTTGCGTTCAAGGGCTTGTGTTGTATTGTGCGTTAGAGCTTTGTATTCTAAGTTTGTTTTTACGATATGAATTTCACCAATGTTTTAAGACTTTGCGGCGTGGTGTTGTGCCCTTTCGTTTGTATGGTGTGATTGTTTGTTGTGTCTGTGTTGTGTTGTTGATATGTGTTTTCTTCCTTATTTTAATTTGTTTTTAATGACACATTTTTTTTATTCAGTTATATTTAGTTTTTTACTTTCCTGTTGTGCCGTCTATCCAACTTTTTTAATATAAGATAAAAGAAAGGAAAGTGAGAAAGAGATTGGGAGAGAGGGGTTAAATTGATACTGATTTGTAGTGGCAATCATGCTGGATGTGATTATGCTGTTTGTGATGTGAATGAAACACCCCTTTTTGATCATAAGATCACTTCGTGATCAGGCGGGTTGGGGTGCTTTCAGCAAACGTACCACCTTTTAGTTCAGGCGCCACTGCAGAGACATTATGTAATTTTCAGCAGCAATCGTGAAAAATGAGCAATGTTCTCGTCTCGCTGGGACTCGAACCTGGACCTCTCGAATACGCGCCGAGTGTGCTACCGTTACACCGCAAAGGCATGCAGAAAGAAAGGAGAAAATACCTTATATACTCCCCCTTTAACTCTTTCGCGTCGAAGTCACCCAAAACGCCCCACAATTTGGACATCGGCAGGTCACCCGAACACCCTTGTGCTTTCCCCCATTACGTTAGTGCATGCCTCATCACTGTCGAGAATTGTTAAATGACATACCAATCTTTCTTTTGAAGAGACTAAAAGTATTTCTGTTATTTTAATGCACCCTGTTTTTCTTTTGTTTACCGTAAATGTTTAGCTATTGGTGCCCGAAGTTGCAATCCTGTCCCAAGGGAAAACTGCACACAGTGGTGAAAGCGTCCAAGAAAGAAATTGTCGCTTCACTTAAATGTATTTTGAATGGAATTGTCGTACGTTATTCTTAGCGCTGTAGCATTCTACTTGTCATTTAGCAAGGAAAACCATTTCAAGAGTAATTGGTACACGCGAGCGCTCTCTCGATGCGAAAGTGTTAAAGGGCGACTGGGGATTAGGGGACCCAGTCGACCAGAAAAGAGAGAAGAAATGCTTTATATCTTTCAAAACGTACAATTGCTTACATGAATATCTAAAACTGAGCTTTAAATAAGTTTACATTGGGTATCTCACAATTAATGCTCAGTCAGTTAATGTTTTATGTGTATGGATTAGTATGTTATTCGAAAGTTTCACTTAGTTATTTTCATAGTGAAATTTCTGAAGATCTCCCTTACTTTGCTAATTGCATGAATTCTGAGAACGATTACATTAAAGTTACATGAACTTTGACAATTCTTAGAACAGTTACTTAATACGTTAAAAAAAAGGAACGGCAGAGCAGACTGAGGAAAAAATCATCGCAAGTTCAATTTTCCATAATGATGATACTCACAGTATATGAAACGTAACGTAATTGGCTGTAGAGAACACGACTGCATCATCATAATTAAAACTCAGGTGTTATTTTAAACAATTCGTTCTTTGTCGAGCATCCAGAAATGAGAGAACAACTCCCGACTTTCACCAAAATGCGTGCATTTGAAGCCAGTTAACCCTTTCATGAGCAGTGATAATGAGTTTGCATGCGTCATTGCTTTCGTTGCTCATGATACCTATCTCCTACAGTGCAAGAAAGGGAAGCTATTGCTGTCGTAAAAGTAAGGGAGGAAGTTAATGAATACAGTTACGATTAGCATCTTCCATAATAAATATCTGGTCGCTTCCGGCCATTCTCGAGGGAATTCGAGGAACGTTTCATCGTTAGCTAATTTTTATGTCCGCTCCACGAGTTGTTAAGACATGAGAAATGGTTGAATTTTATCGTCTGCAGGAAGCATGCGCTACAGGTAGATTGTGCTGTTTGGTACCGAAATAGTTTTATTGGAGTTTCGTTGTTTAGGGGTACTTTTACAAGCTGCCGTAATTTATACACATAACAAAGATTACTTATATGAATGCACGATAAATACGCGTCTGTAATGTGCTTCGAGCTAGTTGTATACATAGTAATATATTCGAGTCAGTTACCATAAACACCCGAAATCCGTTACAGTAATAACTCCCTAGTAAAAATGTGAAGTTTAAGTAAGTAATCATCACTTGGATTCTTTCTTGATTTTAACATCGTAAATGCAGTTAGTAAAAGGCTGAATAACAATATTATATCTTCATTGTAAATAGGCGGATGCATAAAAATATGTAGAAATAAATTAACAAATTAAAAAGGAAATCTAAAAGCCTTCAGATTTTATATTACGCTCAAACAGGCGTTTATTTTAACGTTTTGTGTGTTACCCTTATTTATTAAATATCATGTAACCGTAAATAACCGTAAATTTAAACCGTAAAATCCGATCCAACAGCAATATCACAAAATAACTTAAAAAGAGCATATCTTTAGAATTTCCGATACACAGTCTCGCGCGCTGGAGATAAAAATGTTTTTTTTTTCGTACAATGTCGCCACTGTTCGCTTTGAAATCGTTGAGTTTCTTAATGAAAAACTCACGAATGATTTATAAAATATGAAACACGTAAGAAAACGAAACCAAATTCGGGCTTACAGATGACCATATTCGGGTGGAGGATTACGTTATTCAAAATTCGATGGCTAGAAACCGTTGTTTTATCACAATGCAAGACACATACATACATTTATGCAGATGCTTCGTTGTTTAATTTCTTTAAATATAATACAGGACTATAATATTTGGTGTCAAAAATTTTAAAAGTGAAATGCCACAATATGCCAAAACGAAATTTATAGCCCTTCTGAGTTCACGTCCTTTCGGCTAAAACAGGAATTTTTGCAGTTCAAAATTAACCGGTAATGGAATACGTAATAATAAGAGAATTTTATTCTTAGCCCAAAAGGGACGCTAGTTCCGAATGGGATATTTATTAGTCTCGAACCGACAGTTTGCGTCGAAACACTTAAATGCACTGTAGCACTTTTCAAATTTTTGTCACTAAATATTGTTACCCTGCGTTACATTTAAAGAAATTAAATAATGAAGAATGTGCATGAGTGTATGTATTTTTCTATCGTTGTAAAAAATAGAGGTTCCTACAGCCATCAAATCTTGAATAACATAGTTCTCCATCCAAACATGGGCACCTGGAAGTCCGAATTTTGAATTCCGAATTAGTTTTATTTCTATTCCAAATTTTGTAAAACGTTAACGAAATTTTCATTAACAAATTCAAAGATTTCAAAGCAAGAAATGGTAGCACTGTACGGTATAAAACATATTTATTTCCAACGCGCGACACTGTCTGTTTGAAGATTTAAGAATATACTGTTTTTAAATATTTTGGGAATTTGCAATTGAATTTAACTGAATGTCGCGTAAACGCCAAGAACGTGATATTCAGTAAATAATGTAAACACATAAAAGGTTTATAATCAAAATACAAAAAAGTGGCGATGGATAATGAGAGTCGGCTCAGTGAACTCAGTTTTTTTATTCCTATATGTTGGTAAATTGCGCATTTTTTGCTTTAAAACTGGTTGAATTACGTTACTAATTTCTTCCGATTAAGGTTTTTATGCTTTTAGTAAATCTGCATACAAGATGTATAGAATAATCAATAATTTAAAAGTTGTTTAAGTGCATGATCATTTTTCTCATGGCGGACTTATTCGTTTGCATTTTGAAACTTAGGACAATATTGGATTTGTTGCCAATCTTTACAAACTAAACATCGCAAGAACAACGATAACGTCGTCTTTAATTATTGCGAATTAAATCATGCTTAATCCACTCTGCAATTTGTTCGAGGAAATAAGTGCTTAAGGATATTAAAGTTTACTTCGTAATGTTTAATGTAGATATTTTAAATTTGTATATATTTTTGCCTTGTCGTAAAATGAGAACTGAATTAATTGAATCAGAATTATTGAATCGTCTGTGAAAAACTGTTTCTTCCCCCCTTTTTTTTGTTTGTTTAATTTCTTTTACACATCGTTTTAGATTTGTTATAGCATTTGAATAGAGCATGTGGCACCGATTAAGTAAGTCTCCAAATGAAATACGTAATTTTGTGCTTTCTCATGAGTTATAAAATGAATGAAATGTAACGCTGTTAAGTGAAGCTAGCACCAGACTTTCGCTGTGGTAAGCACATATAGTGAATTTTAATGAGTGCATTTATTCTATTGTGGTTTACGCGCTATCGACGAAGTAGATTTAATTCAGTCCAATAAGTTTAAATGAAATTCAAAATACGTATAATTTAATATTACGTACAAGAAAGTCATGTGGTGTACACATCAGATTTTTTATTACTTCCTTGTACGAAGTGAAAAGGAAGTATTGTATTCCCGAAAAATTTCGGGTACCATATTTGAACGAAAATATCTATTTTAACAGCTATCGAATATAATTTAAAGATGTTTTTGAGTGACATCCGTATGTAAGGACAGAATAAAGGACTCT